>JAVTVY010010546.1:0-47833 GCA_036873755.1 Hanleya hanleyi | reverse complement strand
CGATCTGAAACTTACACAAATTCACCTCCGAATAATGACCTTTCAGCTAAAATAATGAGATTTTCTCTAGCTAATTTGACCACATCATAGTGACGTCATGAGCTCGAGGAGCCTTTCTCTTATGATTTTTTGGGAATATTTTCTCCGATTTTCTCTGTTTCTTTCACAGTAATACATTGCTGGTGGTATTTGACATATAATCTTGAAAGATATATGTCTCCTGTTTAATTCTGGGCCAGAACCGTCTTTCTACTAAGTCCCGTTTGACCCCAGCATGGATTCATATAGATGTTCTCCGGTCATGACACCATTGAAACCGAATGGGGGTAGGGGTGATTACCGTCCCATATTTTCTTTATTTCGCGGTTTATCATACTGAAATCCTCCACGCATTGGTTTTGGATATTGGCCTGAAAGGTAGAGTAATCAGACTTCCCGTAACTGCTTTAGTTTCGTCACTATTACGTCATAAATATAGAAATTGTATTTTTCCTTTACTTGTGCCTGATTATCGCGCCTTGTTCTGTTTTTTTCTTTCTTTATTTCTATAAAATGTTCCGATTATATCTGGATAGTGTATCAAATGGTTTCATTTGAACCAAGCGTCGTACAGAAGTAAATTAACATGATTTTGTGGGTGACAAACTAATAATCTGGCCTGAAATAAAACAGAAGAACAAAATCTGATTGAGAGTGCCCCACAAAAATCGGGGTTAGTTGGAATTTCTCATGTCTCTTGTCAAACTCAACGTTACTTTGTGAACACTTGGTATATAATGATTATTGCATGGGTATACACAACTTTGATACAATCACAGCAAGGGGTTGTAATGAATAAGAAACGATTTTATTGCTGGAGATTGTCTGTTTGCTCCATCTTGTTTGCAATGAAGTATGGGTAGAATCGAAATGGCGGCCGTGCATGTTGGTATGGTCTGATATCTAGGTAAAGCGCGGCAGAGATATTTAGGCTACGTTCGAGAATCGACCGCATTCACGGGTCTGAATGTGAGGTGCCGAGGGAAGCTTTCCTGTAGAGTAATATGCTTGCTCTTTAGTTGCCAGACGTCGTCAATTCAATTTTCCCCACCTTTCTGCACATCGCTCCAGTTTATTACCTGTATATGGTAGGTTTCCCTCTCGACAAGTATGTGTAGGTTTATTGTTTTGGTGGGAAATTTAAGCCGTACGACGTCAGGTTAGTTACAGGTTAGTTTTTCAGGGTATTGTTGCATTCACCAGGTTTACCCCATGTTGATACGTTTACTCCATCAGACATCCACGATGCGCATTCATTAGCATCAGATGAGTTATTTGTTTGAGCTGATCTGTCATCACAGCACCCGAGCTAGCGTATCTAATTCCGCTTAAGCCGGTTCTAGGGGCCGTGTGGATACTTCATAGTCTTCAAGTGAACATCTGCAGTAACATCGCGGCTGAGATACTAAGGCTACGTCTGAGAGTCCACCGTATTCTCGGGTCTGAGGTCTGAATCTGAGGTTCCGAGAAAAGCCTGTGGTTGAGTTATATGGTTGCCCTTTAGTCGCCATACGTCAGTTTGTCCCACAATTTATAACGTCTGAGGCTGTTCAATCTAATTAAAATTAAATCATATCTTCTTCCCTATTTGGATATGTCGCTTGAAGGATATAACGGGCTTGCAGTAACTCGAGTGTCAACCAATCCTGGGAACGCTTCATAATGCTTGGAAGGGAACAGTAATGATAGAGAATTTTTGGTTGGTTCAGTCGACTTAGACATGTCTTTTCATGTTTCCGCGGTCTCGACATTGTGGCACCATTATACGAGGTAGATATATGGACTGGTCTTTGGTGTAAACATTAGGGTAAACGGACAAGGTTACCATACCCCCCCCCCCCCCCCCCGACTGCAAGCGGATTAGTCCAGATGCGACCATGATGTCATAATGCGATCAAATATTCATGGTTTGGGCGCTCAGAACACCAAATTCAATTGAAATACTTAAGATTCTATATAGCGACATGTACGATTGGGGAGCATTTATAGGATATTAATTTATTAAGATTGGGGGTTGTTTGGATATCATAGTTTCACATAGTGTTCAAATGAACATCACATTCATAGCGTGACTGATATTCTGGACACGACGTGGAATTCATTTGGATAAAGAATAATGATCAGTGATTAAGAGTTTATGTATAGAACATATTTATGTCTTGCTGACATCGTTGAAAACTGTGTTTTTCTTGTATTTATTTCATACACATTGGAGTTGGGGCTAACTCTCATACGAAATAGGTTTTGCGATTATTGAAGCGGAATTTCTTTATGGGCGGCGGCTGATTATTGAATCTTGATATCGGATCTGACACTTGCTGATGATATAACTATTATATTGACAAATTCCTATATATTGGATATTCCTTTTCGAAATTGTTTTTCAATTACCTTTTGTACAAAAGGAAGGCATTCGAATGTTTGTTTTCCTTGCTCAACATCAATAAGCATCACAGTGTAACAGAATGTTCCCATAATGTATATCTAGCTTCAATAATGGAACCAAAGAAACTGAAAAGTATCCATTTTCGAATGAGATATATTTATCGAATTAATATGAACTGAGGTACAAATTTTCAATATTCACCATCCACATTAGCTTTGATGCGGATGTTATACGAATTAGATCTTTGGATTATACACGCGAAAATTCTTTAACATATTACGGATAAATATTGAATGAGGAAAATCGACGCCTGTATTGAAAAGTTGGATGTATCTCCATCGAAGCGTCAGTTCCATAACAATAAAGCAGATGCTATCCATAAAATAGAATATGGTGTTATACAATATCCATAGGCGGGTGGCTGGATGGGCACGGGTTTCTGTTGCCTCAATGCATTTTGCCTCACTGCATGCATCATGATTGAAAATAGTTTAGATACAATGAATACATATTGATAGTGTCTGCCTTTCGTTTTCTCTCAATACATTTTCATCTAAATTCATTTATTTCATTTCATGTAACTTTCATTCAATTCATCTAGCTAATTAACTGGTTTTCTCTACTTAAGTATCGAAACATTGGTGAGACCTAAGCCCATAATGTGAAGATAAACATATCATGACGAAAGACGACGTCATCATGGTAGATTGTGAAAGTCTGATTTTCTCGTTGATATTACCAGCAACTTTGAATCCATCTTCTTTCTGGATGTCCATAATTTCGACATGACTGATGAAGTTAACAAATGCAAGCGGCAACTTTATATAGACCCGTTCTTGGTTAATAATTGACCATTAGCTAGATTAACAAATGCGAGATTGACCACTAGCAGGTAGATAATAATCCTTAACCTAAGTCGAGCAGAGTGAAACATATTAAACACATGCAACAATTAAACGCAGCATTAAAAGGGTGGTGAAAAACGATGCCGACGTACTGACAAGTCATATTACCCCACAGACAAATATAGTGACTGCATATTTCTTTAAACATCATACGAACCAAAAGTGACCCCTGTGATGATTTTTATCCCAACAACGCTTTTGTTGAGACTGTTCATGTGGACATATCGAATGACATGACCACACGGTCCCTAACACTGACTTGAGCGATATCAGATACAAATATTTCAGAGCGGCGATGTTATAGCCCTGTAACACTGACTATGCTATAAAGAATATACACTAGAGTTCGAAACAGAGACTTTATTTCAAAAGTATTGGAAGTTTGATTACTTGTTTTGCTCAACTAGTATCCAACCGCAAAGTGTTAAAAACTTGAGCTCTCTGAACCCAAGTGTGAATAACATATCGAAACGTAATCATCCCTACCCCCATTCCTTGTTTTGTTTGTTACTCAGAGAGCATTGCAAGAAGGCATCATGCCATCTTTCTCATCACCATAGACGTCAACACCCGGTTCCAAACAAATACGTCATGCTATCATGGTCTTAAATACACACATCAAGAAAAAGTAACAATATACCATTGGAAAATTACAACAAAAAATCCAGAGAAAAAATACTTCGATGATGATAATAACGACATAGTGACACCAAATTGAAGATAATCGGAATCGGATAGCTTTATCCGAATGATCCGTTCACAGACTCAATATGTGGTAAATTTTATGGAGTTAGGATTGTGGAACAATAAAATATTAGAACGTAATCACACCTACCCCTAATTCGGCTTCATATTTCTCATGCTCTGGTGCCGTTAAACATGGCTATGCCGCATCCCTGAAGTGCATAGTAGATGGTTACACCAGGTCTAGAATTAACTGAGAGACAATTATCTTTCACAAATACAAATCAGGCTGAATCCAAAAAGAGTTTCTGCAACTGTAAAACAAAAAATCAAGTCTCATTTCTAAAAAAATTGAGAAAAAATGTACGCTCCAAGTTATGACGTCATCATGACGTCAAAAACGTAAAAGGCGTAACTTGAATTACTTTATCTAATAGAACATTATTCTAAGGTCAGGTTACGGGAAGTTACAGAGAGTTTAGTGCAAGAATAAAAAAGTTATACGTTCATAAATACCCCTACCCCCATCTTAGAGTTAATTTTGTCTTGTTCAGACAGCGGCAAAAAATGCATGCTGTGAACTTAGGCACCACCGTAGATGCCTACATCAGGTCTAGAACTGACCAGCGGATGATACTCGTTCATAAACAGTGGTCAAACTAAATCTACGCGGGGGGTGCTACGAAAACCTTATTTAGACCCCTTTTTGCGATTTGGCTACCGGACTATAATACAAACTGCTACAGCTTGTAAATCTGTCACTAAATCAACAGGACTGTGTAAAACACCCATTTTAACCAATATTGAAGAGCCGCCTGTAGCTTTTCCATTTTCGTCTAAAGCGTAGGAATGATAAGGTGTGTATTGGCGAAATTTAAATTTATCTTTATCTGCTTTCTTCAGAAAGGTCTCGTTGAGACAAAAAGCTGACGGTTCATAATCTTGAGTTAATAATTGGAGTTCATTTAAATTTGGCCAAACTCCTCTGCAATTCCACTGAACGATAGTTGGGGACTGAGCCATCTTTAGTCTGTATATAGAAATAAAACACAAAACTGCCGAAGCCAAGATATATAAGGTTAGCTTAGCCATTATGTACGTTTTATTTTGGGTAATTCTTTTTGACCGTTCTTTTTATTTTTCCTTTGTTCTCTTTCTTCTTTTTTACTTTTCGTCATATAAACATCTTTCTCTCTCTCTTGTCCCAACAAGTCCTTCGACCTTTGATTCAAGGAAGTCTCGCGTTTCAATGGGCGCTCATTACAGTCAACATACTCTTCATCAGAAAGCATGGACGACTGGTTGGTAGGAGTGGGAGTAGCAACGACTATTTTAGGTTCTTTGCCGGATTCGATATCTATGGTATTCTCTTTTTTCTTCTTTTTCTGATTCGAGGTAGCTTTATTACTACAAGACTGTTGACTATTTTCTTTCTCTGTGAACTCCTTCATCACTTCCTCGTTTGGTGTAAATTTACATCTACACCGGATTAATAGGATTAATGAAGGAATCCACAGACTGCACAGGTGCATCCTGACCCGAAACACTACCACTATCCGGTAAGTTGTCACCCTTCAATTCAACTTCCGGAGTTAATACTATGTCAACACTTTCAGTCTGATCAGAAACAGACTTCTGATCACCTGACTTGACTTCTACATCATCGCAAACCTCACTATCACTGACAACTTCATCTTCCGAATTACAGCCTTCATCCATCGCGTCAACGAGACACTCGTAGTGGTTTGGGGTTTTCTCATTGCTCCCGGCGGACACTATCCTCTGATGACGTTCGGTGGCCTTGCCACCAGGGCCTACAGTCTTTCATAATCTATATAGTGCTGTTGTTTCTGCAGGAGAGCCTCGGCGAAAAGTCCTTTTCGAACTTCTGAGGGCGGAACAGAGCGAGGATCGGAGGAATCATCTTTTCTATTGTTAGCTACGTTATCTTCAGGAACTTGTTTGGCCTTTGGATAGGTTTTTTAAGGTGTCCTTCCCGAGTATGTTTGAATTTCGACATCCAAATTCTTCGAACTTCTGTCTCAAACTCTCTATCAAAAGAATAGAACTCTTTTTGTACAGAAAGAACATCACCATAAAACTCAAAAGCACTTCTGATCGCAGAATCTGGGAAATCGCATGGTCCTTTCATCTTTACTAGCAATTTCCCTGGATCTATTTCCTCAAAATGGCCACGTTGATCTCCAACGCGAATACCTTCCAGCACTAGGCGAGTTTTGGCAATTTCATTTGCTAGTGTGACGTTCCACAGGGTATTTGATACCTGTACTAGACCTTTAAGGACTTTCCGTCCTGATCCAACAGTGTCTTTTAATGCGCGATATATATCAATCGCATTAGCTTTGTCTAGACCCTGAAGTTTTAGGCTCAGTGACCTATCAAACTTTCTAAAGGCCAGACGCTTGTAATAGTGAAACTAGACGCTTGTGATAGTGAAAAAAAAATTCAAAGTCCCACTAGGGAGTCTTAATACAACTACAGACTACAAATAGTGACACGCACACAGCACAACAGCGTGACTCCCCACACAATAAACATTGACTACCCCCGAGGGAGCCTCACTCCAAAGGTGTATAACAATACACTCTCTTCCAGTGAACCGCAGGTGCAGGCCAAACAATAGCCCAGTTCTAAGCCTGACCGGTTGCCGGGTAACAACAAGGAACAAAAGAACAGAGAACAAAGGCTCTCCCAAATCTGTACTCTGAGGGCTAGCCTACAGCATACAGGTATAGCTTCACCATGCACATGTATTTAGCCTAGTTTGATATACGCAGATATGTGTAAATCGACCTAAGCCAAACTGAACGAAAAACGAACCAACTACAAACTAGACCAAGCCAACAAGGAAATATATATACACCAGCAAAATACGAAATATTTACAGACAGCGAACAAACAGAGAAGAGAGAGACAGAACCCCCACCGACCCTCTCAGTCACAAAGACCGAGACGGTAGAAATGGCAGATCTCTGCCTTCCAAGCCAGGCCAAACTGACTAAGTCAGAAAAACGCCCTGAACAGCAAAAAAAATGAGAAATAATTCCAAACTTTCACCACAGGTGTTTGCCAAAAGTATTCACAAAATATATTACACAAAAATCAGAGCTAAGATCAGCTGAAATCCGCAGAATTAGACAAATTTCTCGGAGCGAAGTGAAAACACGTCCGACTCCCAATCTCTCTACATCCGGGCTCCCCGGGTAAAAGAAGTTTTAATGTATGTACATGTTTTTGGTATCTTGTGTTGAGTACTTCTGGGTTGCTGGGTTGTTGACTAATTTTTGTTGGAATACTTAAAATTTTGTTTGATCGTCGCTATATAGCGGAAATATTGCTGAACGCGACGTTGGACATTAGTTCTGTCTCTCTCTCTCGTCCGTCTAAAGGCACACACATAAAACACTCGTGTTGTTTTAGCATTTCGCTGAGCGTCAGACCCGATATTCAATAGTAAGCCGTCGTTTATTGAGAGTTTCCACGTTCACAATAGAAATACCTTATTCATGTCCCAATTAAATAGGGTGGCGTCATAATGTATTCATTTTTTTCGCGGACAAAGATCCATATAACGTAATACCAGTAGGTGTGTCGTTTTCCCATGTCCATTCAGTGTTAAATTCTTTTAGGGAGAGAGAGAGAATTAAGGTTTAACATCGCGTTCAGCAATATTTCAGCTATATAGCGACGATCAAACAATATTATAAGTATTCAAGTTAATAACTCAGTAAACTAATAGATTAAAAACATGTAAATACATTAAAATTTATACAAAAAAACGATCTCTCTCAAATAATCTAAAATACAATCTTCTTTTACTCGACAAAAAAGATCTTCCAGAGTAGCAGCTCGGTAAAAGTTCTTTCTTAAAATCTATAAAGTCGATAAGAATCTGTTTCACCATGAGATCTTCGTGACATGGAATACACCGTGATCCTGGCTCTTTTTTCAGCAAATGCTCGTGAGTTAATCGTGTATGACCAGTCCGACATTGTCTAATCATGGCTTGATCGAAACGTTTTTGGTTGTTCAGTTGAGTATAGCCTACAGTTTTTTGAACTCGTGAAGTTTGTTATTATCCACAGCATCCCACAAAGATTGAAACAACTTTCTCACAAAAGCACAGATAGATGATCTGAAATCACTGTATGGGATTCCAACAGGATCAGCCTCATCATCTAGGGCTGCCTTAGCCATTTTATCAGCTTCAGTATTGCCTTTGATGTCAACGTGACTAGGTACCCAACAAAACACACTATCAATCTGTTGATCAAATTTACGGCCATATAATTGTAGAATATTCAAGATGGTGGGATTAGTTGAATTTCCACTTTCAAACGCTTGAAGGCATGACAGCGAATCTGAGAATATGACATATAGTGGGCCCAATACCTTCCAAAGTCGACAATAGAGCTTTTGCTTCTGCAGTGAATATCGAACTTACCTGGTAGTCGATAGGTTTTAGTTTTGGAACTAAAGATTCTAGCACATGCTACGCTCTCACCATCTTTAGAACCATCTGTATAAATAGCCTGATGCGATCTCTATTTATCTCTTAGTAAACCAAATTCTTGCGTATACACGAGCTGGCTCGTCTCTGCCTTTTTATATTTCGTCAATGTAATATTTACTTCTGGTTTGATTAACTGCCATGGTGGAGTTGGCAAGAGCTTGTTGGGTAAAATTTGATTAAGCTTAATACCAGCTGCTACAATGTGTGGTTTCGTACGAATTTGAAGTGGTGGAATAATGAAGGGTTTCTTTAAATAGAAGTCAACGTACTGAGGTTTAAAAACACGGCTATATAAAGGATTTGAGTGATTTGAACGCAATTGTATGATATATTGCAGTGATAGTTTAATTCTTCGAAGTTCTAAAGGGGTTTCATCTGCTTCGACATATAAGCTTTCCTTAGGGGATGTTCTGAACGCTCCAAGGCAATGTCTTAGTCCTTGGTGGAGAATAAGATCTAGCTTTGCCAAGTTTGACTTGCACCGTTGTAAACAGTAGAAACATAGTCAAGTTTAGAACGAACAAGTGAGCAATATAAATGGAGAAACGTTTGCTGATCTCCTCCCCACTTGTAGCTGGCAACTACCTTCAACCAATCAAGCGCTTTTGTACACTTGGCTTTCAAGCAATTTATATGCGATTTGAACGTTTGTCGGTGGTCAAACAATATTCCTAAGAATTTGACATCTTTTACTACTTTGATCTCAGTTTCATTTATTGTAAGCACTGGATCTTTGTGCTGGAAATATTTTCTGCGAAAGTGTATACAATTTGTCCTAGCTCTGGAGAATTTGTAGCCATTTTCAAGACACCATTTCTGAATTCTATTTAGACAAAGTTGTAATGTTCTCTCAATATTGTGTATACCTTTTCCACTACACGATATGTTGAAATCGTCTACACAGAGTGAACCATCAATTATTTATTCAAAACTGCAGCTAAGCCGTTGATCTTGATACCAAACAGAGTAGTAGACAAAATGCTGCCCTGTGGGACACGCTGATCCTGATCAAAATGGTCAGACATGGTTGTACCCAACCGAACTTGGAATTGTCTATCGTTCAAAAAGTTGGATATAAAAACGGGTAACCGGCCCTTTAATCCCATATTATGATATCGTTTAGAATCCCGTATTTCCAAGTAGTATCATAGGCCTTTTCTAAATCAAAAAAGATAGAAACCACATGTTCATTCTTGGCGAAAGCATTCTTGACAAACGAATCTAATCTGACTAAACAATCAATGGTACTTCTATTTTTACGGAAACCAGCTTAAATATCAGTAAGTTTCTTTTCAGTTTCTAGGTACCAAACAAGGCGATCATTTATCATGCGTTCCATTGTTTTGCAAACACAGCTATTCAGTGAAATTTAACACGCGATATATTATCAATATAACCTAGTAATGATAGTCATTTGCAGATTTCAAATGGTTAAACTGCATACAAGAGAAATGAATTAAAATGGACAGAATTTAGTACTGTGTTTTTCATTTAACGTAGATTCTTTTGAAGTATCCCACGACCGGAGCACCGGTTCATAGTCTTTGTGAAATCTATGACCTCCTCCTGCTTGTGAATTACATTAGTCAATCCCTTCTGAGTGGGCGTTTGGCAGCAAGGAATTTGATGTGCCTCTGAAGGACAGATTCAATTGGGTTTCTATATCTGTTGTGGGTTATTTTTCATATTTTCGTTTGTGATTGTATCGCTGGACTATTGATATATTTGGGAAATGAACATATGCAATTGTCTGTTTACGTCGAAAGTATAATTTTTATGGAGTCATCCGTTATAGTTAGAAAGTCACCACCAATGGTCTGTATATACACAGGGGATACTTATCTCCATACTTACAATGGTAGTTCTCGCTGAATAAAGTACAAAGAATTTTGTGCTCGGACCCGAAACCGGGCTGACCAAATGACATCCCATATACACTTCTGTTAATATTATATTCCAATTGTGAAATTCATCTTGGCAATGCCTCTGGTTCTGTCGGAGCTCTGGTCGCTGAAATCACACCTACAATCAAATATCTGAATAATCTGTCTGATCTACTTTCAATTATTTCGTTTGAAATGTTACAATATTTCTTCTGTTCACACAAATGGTGTATCCTCAAGAGATGCCTCGAGGACATCTTACCATCATCCGGTTATAGTGTATCTTACCATCATCCGGTTATAGTGTATCGAATCTCATTTGTAAACTTCCATGCAGAACTTGGTATCGGTTTAGGTACTTGTCCTTGAGACATTTGAGTCGGCATTTGCATGCTGTCAGAAAATGTCAGATCAATTGCAACGAGTTCGAAATTGTCACATATATGTAAACGGCGAATTGATTGCTACAGTTTTGTTCAGACACATAAAAATCGGTATTTCTAGACGTAAGATAATTATGCATACAGATAAGCCATGTGTCCACAGGAACAGCTGCAATCAAAGCGTGGCTGGGATACATATGATCACAGGGATCACTTTTGGTTCTGAAGAACTGGCGTCCATACAAGTAATACTAAATGATTATAAGCAGTCTTTATTCCTTCTTTTACAGTTCACTTAAACGGTCATCGGTTAACTGCGTACCATAGCGTAGAAAATTCCAACGTATCAAATAAAAACCATCTCTTTATCTCCAAGGTAGTGTCAAGTTTAACCCGATCAGGCCTCCTACCACACTTTTTGCGCTATCTCCCGAAGAACAAAAAATTGAGAGCTGACACTGCGTGAATTTGTAGTTTATCATACTGGGGTGATTTGCAGATATCTTTTAATTAAACTGCATACAAGAGAAATGAATTAAAATGGACAGAATTTAGTACTGGGTTTTATCATGCAGTTTTTGCGAAGAAATTACATAAATAAAAAATTCTAAAAATCTCATCGAAAAATCAACCAAAAATGCATTTTTTAACATGACGTCACAGTGACACCATCAAAGTGGTCTTCTCGGACTTTTTTTTATTACATTTTTTGGTAGCGCTTGGCCCAAGTGAGTGAGTGTGAGTGAGTTCGATTTGACGTCGTTTTCAACATTTTTTCAGTCATATCAAGACGTATAGTGTGACAAGTTCCATCCCCGTAGCGCAAGGGGTAAGGAAAATAATTAGGGGTGCCGAAATCCTCCGCTCCCAGGCCTGGACAGGTTCCGAAAATCTCCGGCCAGATAGGGTTCAAAGAGCATAGTCACACGTGAGATTATATCTGGCAGTCATATCCTAAAATACGATTCATGAGTATCGCTATTAGTTGTCAGGTAACGTCCCCTTAATTCGCATCGACTGATCTCCACGAAACAACCTGGGGATCAGGTACTTTAAGATCTTTATGGCGTTCATATGAATGGTCACAAGCAAAGAGTGATTGAGATAAATCGTTCTCTAGTTCTTAAAAATCATTCCAGCCTTATTGAAAACTGTTGACAGCTTCTCTATCTCTTACTAGCCATGTTTATGTACACTAAGATTGTTTTTGATGTGGTGCTAATCTCGAACTGGCGTACGTATATGCATACTATGATTGTTTTTGGTGTGTCGCTAATGCTGTTATACGGATTGAGTCTTTAGATTATGGAAATGGATATAATTTGATGGACATCGGTTGAATATTGGAAGACGGACTTGACATTGTCTTCACAGCGATATACGTGTAACTTCTAACCTGGATTGCGATATGAACAGCTTAGAGTTAAACGACAAGCATTGTCCGTTTGAGATCAGTTTTATTTGTCCGATCTGGTACTAGCAGAACTAGCACTTGCCAACATAACTCTTTTGAACCAAATACCACTTGTAGAATCTGTTTTATCTCGGCGTCACATGTATTTTTTCTGCTACGCGATACCAGTGCTATTCTGACCTTCATTTAACATAGCAGCATCAGAATTTTGTACAAAGCAGATGGGTATTAAAAGCTTGCATTTCTGGTACGTGGAAACCTTCGTTTGCTGTTGGAAAATACAACCAAATTATTGGTGGCTGTAAAATTCATTTACACTAGTTATAATGAACCGTGCTTGCATATGGTAATTCACGCCTGAATATTGTCATCAGGGCGTAAAACTGTCAGTTTATAGCAGCTGATATACTTAACGCGTCATTGCCGTTTCTTTGTTTTCTTCGTTTTCACTTGTTTGTTGTTTAACCCTACCAGGCCTGGGAGGTTGGGGGGGGGGGGGCAAAATGACCCCCCCCCCTTACCAAACTTTCTGCCCATCTTCGGAACCAATTGAGAGTTGATACTCCCTAACTTTGTAGTTTATTATATTGAGGTCATTTTGAGGCTACTTGCATAACAGAGGATCATGGGAAAATTCAAGATGGCGGCTACGTGGGGTGCCAGAAAAGTGATGTTTTCGTCATTTTCTTTCAAAATTTCTGTCGGGAAAAAACTATTTTATTTCACATCACATTAATATTTATTAATTTATCATGCAGTTTTTGTGGAGAAATTGGATAAATAAAAAAAACTGAAAAATCGACAAAAATGCTGTTTTTGAAAATGGTGATGGTCACGGTGACGTCATCAAATCGGCAATCTTGGATGGTAGAGCTTGGTTCAAGGGTAAGTGTGGTAAATTTCAGCACCCTAGCTCAAGGGGTAGGAAAACTAATTAGGAGGGGGGCATTTCGTCCATCCCTCCACCCCCCACCCACCCCAGGCCTGGACATGTCCCAAAAAGTCCAAGCCAGATAGGGTTAATTTCGCTATATGCCTGTTCGGAATTATAGGTAAATGGCGAAAGTAAAATGTATTTTGTTCATTGACGCGGACGGCGAAACACTGGATTACATTCCCTTGAAACGGTCATAGAAATTCGTTTGGCATATTTCAAACGCGATATAGAAATTAAGTGTGTATACAATTGATTTAAATTGTCCTCTGGTTGCTGTGGATGTTTCGGTTTAATTTTTCTTCTCCCCTTCAGTTGAAAAAAGCCTCAAAATCTAAAGGCCGATCTTAAAACAGAAAAATGAGATATATACAGATATAGGTGAATCCGTTTGAAAATTTTGCGACAATTGGCGGTTGAAAATCGGAGCCATTGTCTATTTCCTGCCAATATCCAATACATCTGTAAATTATACTTGCAAGTATAAAAAGAGCGGTCTTCTGATGTGGAGAAGGTGAATAAGAAAAGTTGTTATTTTTTCTTATACTTGCAATATATAGGAGCGGTTAGAAGTTTCTCAAATAGCTCATGCTGATAAAAATATATGAGCGTAGCATACACAGTCTATGGCGTTAAGTTTCGTAACTTGTGTTAACGATGATTTGATATTTTTGGAACATCATAGGGTCTTTCCGACATCATTGACAGCTGTTCAACGCTTCTGTCTTGCAGGAAACTAGCCTGTATGTTTATGTATATGATTTTTTTTAATTTGGTGCCACTCTAGTTATATGAGGGAAATGTTTTAATGGACGCTCGTAATATGCACAGAATATGAACTTTGACGTAGAATTTCGACATGCAGATAACACGTATACGGGTGCGTGTCGGCGGGGCTACACGTTGATCAGATATAATACCAGCTCTACATTCTACATTCCACTCAAATTCTGACTTTACTAAACGGACAAGTGATGATAAAAAATATAATAATCTACATGATAATAATCTAATTGATTAAATTCAATTGACGTTCGTGTTATATTTATGCGAAGTGATACTATGGTAACATTATGCATAACCTACAATTAAAGTTATTAAATTAAGTTAACACTAACTAATTAGTACACAGCTACTTTCAGCATGAGTTACTTTTGAAATGTGAAACACCTAATTCAATCAACACATCTAGACATACTGATGTTCGTAACAGGAAACATGTTAAGACAACAAATACAGGCACCCGGAATCACAATTTCACTAATTTTATATATAACAGCAAGGGCGTCGTTGTGGAAGTCGTTGAGTGCGAACGGCCCTCTCTCAACGCCGAACCGTATGTTATTTGCCTGTGTTGGACAGCAGACTACTGGGCTCCCTAATAAGTAAGCATAGGAAACGATCCCCTCTCAAGAAAACCAGCTGATCATGTTATTACTAATTAACTAATTAACATTACAAACCGGACAACACAATACAGTTAGGGAATAACATAGTATGGTGGGAGGGGGGGGGGGCGGAACAATGACGTGAAATCGCATGGCACCACAGGCGAATAAGCTGAGACATTTTCCCATTAGAGTTCCTATTGCCACCATAAGAAACCACTCTCTCTGCAAATCTCGACATCAAAGGTTTTTTTCACGTGATATCACGTAACGCTCTCGTATTAGAGAGATTGCTACCGAAATATTCTCATACGGTCTCATATCGTATACGGTCATTGGTCAATCGGTCATTGATCGGTGAGATATGTTGGAGGTGAGAAAAATTTATGATTATATGACTTCACAGGAAAGCCTTCTTCGGCACTTTTACAGGATAGGGGACAGTAGTCTGGTATTCACCTTTCAATGTGGAGGGCTTTCTGTGGTTTACAGGCAACTGGAGGGCTTTCTGTGGTTTACAGGTAATGGTTCCAGCTGAATGGAACGAGAGCCTAGCGCTTTGAATAAGCAGTCGAATGTCAAACTCCAAAACGACTCCATATCCACCAAAACATGGCTGTTATCCACACCTCAAGTAGTTATATAATGTTGACACGATCGACATTAGATATCCCTGCGGCATTAGTCTATCGATTTTACAATTCGATAAGTTCATGCCCTCTGGCTTCTCTCGTCATCCTATTGTAATCCAATATTGGACCGTGGAAGTTATGAAATTCTCTTAATGTGTTCTCTGTTTACGCGAAACTATATGAAACTGGCAGATATGAGATAATATTTTGCAAACAGAAGTGTCCAGGATACGAACCCATCTACTAGGATTTTAAACTGGACGTCATCAGCCACTCATATGACGGTATTAACTCTCTTGAGGCTATATCCATGGTATCGGTGGCTGATAACCCCACACCCTGGCGCAATTTGTGGAAACTTAGGAAATTGGATTTCTTTCAAGAGGTAAATTGGCAAAGAAGAACGTGTAACAGGATGATAAATTAATTTCAGAAAAAAATATAACGGCATTGTTATCAAGCCGTCCAGTGGGACGTATTCCTGGTATATCCAATACATTTGTAAATTATACTTGCAATATATAGGAGTGGTTAGAAGTTTCGAATAAGGTCTTTCTTCGCGTGAATCAGAATGTAACAGTGAAAGAAGTAATGAGGACTTGACTACACAATTATCGTCTTGTATCGTGTAGAGAAAAAGGCATACATGATATTGAGAGAGTATTACAATTCTGTCTGAATAGAATTCAGAAATGGCGTCTAGAAAATGGTTTCAAGTTCTCCCGAACAATAAAATTAAAATACCTGCCACAACAGAATCATGTATGCATATTATTAACCGTTCCGAAGTGGAATAGGTCTGACCCAAAAAGAGAGCGTTTCAGATTCAACGGTTGGACGGTGCGAAGTTTACATAGGGTCGGAGATTATTCTTGAGATACTCCACAAATTTCATCCCTATTCTCTTCCTGCCGAAAGTGTAGGCGTCAGATCCGACAGTTGTCGTGCACAAACTAATTTCCGCGTCATTAATCGAAACACCTTTTAAGTTTCAAATATGCATACACTGGAAATATTATCAGGCGAGATCTGTGTACGCCACACGCCAAAAAATGGTGGTTAATTATGAATCCAAATATTATGTTCCATTTGGACAATCAGTAGTTTCGTTCAAATTCGGTGAAGGGGGCTTATATCGTTCATAGCGTCGTTAAAATAGGGATTATCCATTGCTGTGAGATCATAAACGTAAAGTTGGGTGAATGCGAAGAAACAGGCCTTGAAATGGAGAAAGAGAAAGTGAATTATGGTTCAACGTTTGAAAATGGTTAACGTTTCTACATATAGGCTTATTCATTCGAGAACAGATATAGGTCTGCTAAAAGTGGTGCATAATTCGCGGCCATTGAGACACGCTGTTGGTATGTTTTGTTATAGAATTTCACATAAATATCGTTAATGAGATATTCAGGCAACTCTATCAACAAAGAAACATCCAAGAATGGTACAGTGACGTCGCCAGTTCCGACCCACCAAAGTGAAATTTGCTTCTGTTTCAGAAGGAAATGATTTGATTGGCATATTCATTATCTTGATTGCCGTACAATTGTCCATAGCCTTTATTAACAAACTAACTTAGCTGGGGATAAACTGAACTGCAGGGAAAATAAAATTACATTTCTTAATGAGAGGTGTCAGTTCCGACCCACTGTCGCCAGTTCCGATCCAGCCTCGTGTTGACATTGACCTTTGACCCAGATATAAACAAACGCAATCGTCAACATGATAGGGTCCTAGCTGGATATTTCATTTTGAATGTCTTCATCCGACGTTAAAGTATGTGGGTTGGGGGCGACAGTGATATGGTCGAACTGATCATATTGACAAGATATATTGGGCACTGAAATAACTCCGATGGCTAATAAGCGTATACTCACTCGAAAATGATGTTAAATCAACGATACTTTTACTTATTTTACCCCTGAATAGCAGAATAAAGAGAAGACATGCTAATCAGCACTCGAGTTACGATTTTACATAGTGAGCGCTGCGTTCGCAAGACATTTTCAGGCTATGGTACGACCCAGATTGGCCATCCATGGATGATGGTGGTTCGGAACTGGGTCCGTCAGTTGATGTCAGCAATGGAGCAGGTAGCCTTTAGAGAGACACCCCAGTAAATAAATTTATTTCAGATACATAGTACCATATGATAATTATATGTGAGAAACAAAACATTAAACCTTTGATCGGAAGCCCTGGCAGACGACACGGTTTTTGACCAACGGCTAGTCATGGTGTTTGTACTTAGACCGATGTAGTTGTGTGTATGATGTGGGTCTGCAAAGCTGTCTCCTAACAAAACCAGTGAATGCATAATATAATTTAACCATGATTGAGAGGTTGATCAACTTGCTTAAATACACCAAATGTTTTATGATTTCACGTGATCATGGTTATTATTATCATCTTTATTCCTCATTTTGGAGAGCATTTTACAAATTTCATACAAACAATATTAATAAATGTGAACTCAAGTCAAATTATGTTAAGAGATATAACATTACTGTACACTTTTGTCAAGAGTTTCTTATTCATAATACAGATTCTTCATTTCAGTTATGCTTTTCAAACAGTTAATTCTAAATTGATCAATTTCGTCTTTCTCTAGCATATCGCACTGCAGTGGGCCGCCCAACAACACATGTAAGAAATCCCACTCTTCCAAGCCGTGCAAATATGCACTAAAATTAATGTCACTGATGTTGATAATAGAACACCACAGTTTGTCGCGTATCTCTTCAGTCCTGTTGCATGATAATACTATATGCTGTAACACATCTGTATAAAGTTTCCCACATATGTGGCACAGTCCGGTCTGGTTCATTTCGCGCACTGTAATCAGTAAAATCATCATATATTGTATATCACGTTTGTATTGCGGGTACCGTCTCGCCAGCTGCCACCAGACGGACGGTCCAAGTTTGTTGTGAATCTTCATAAACCTGTTGAAGTCCGTATCTCCTGTCATTCTCTCTAACCACATATGTTCCTCGTGAACGCGCACAGTATTCAGCACAGTTTGTTTCCACCTTTGTGAAGAGGGGAATGCACCATGTTCTCTGTACTCGTGTAGAACGTCACACAGGTTATACCTTTCTAAAATTTTCATTATGTCAGGAATAAAACCTAACTGAGTTCTCTTTGCTGATGGATTTGATATACACGAATACAGTCGAGTTAGAAAGATAGTCTTGGGTAGTTTTCCACTATTCAATCTGCATAAATTCCCCAGAAACAGTATTTTTTTAATATCCAGATATCCCTCCACGGATGTCCATCCAAGAAGGCTAACGCACATGTCCGTTCTTGTCAGTCTGGGAAATCCTTGGATTGATTTAACAATCCATCTGTGGGCACGTTCTAACATCAGGATCTCTGCATTTGGTAACGTCCAAAGTTCGCAATCGTAAAGAGCTTTAGCATATGCTATTTGCTTTGTGATTTGGGCGCTCGTGAGAGGGTTGAGGGCCTTGGGATGCACTCCAGATTTCAACAGAGACATAGTCACAGTTTTTAAAGATGTGCATGCGATCTTAGTGCGGTTAAGAGAGGAGAGATTGTTCGTCAACATAACGCCTACGTGAGTGGTTTCGTTCACTGTCGGGATTGTTTCTCCATATAATTCAAATCTCTCATCAACATGCCTTGGGATCTTCTGAGAGAATGTCATTCCCAGTGTTTTTGACGGGTTAAAAAGGAAACGCCACAGCTTACTGTAATTCTGACACATGCGCAACATTGCCCGCATTCCGCTTCGGCGTATGCTGGTTAAACATATATTGTCCGCCTGCGTTGTAACATTGGCCATAATATCCATAATCACAGCACCTTCACCGGACTCTTCTAATTCACACAACAGTTCGTCTATAAACACAAGATATAACTTTGCAGACAGCGCACTGCCTTGCCGGATCCCTCGTTCCATTCTGAACCACCGCGACAGTTTACCCTTGAAGGATACACAACTTTTCATATTCGTATATATTTTCTTGAAAATTCTCCAATATTTCCCTCTAATACCTCTTTGGTGTAATTTATACAGGAGTCCGTTGTGCCACACACAGTCAAAGGCTTTGGCGCTATCCAGAAAAACAGTATACACATTTTCTCCTCTTTCCAAGTTGTGATTGATGCATTCTTGTAAGTTAAATGAGGCATACAGACTACTTAGCCCTTTCTGATATGCCATCTGTTGTCGACATGGGAACACAGCCGAGTCAAGGAAATCGTTCAGATCATTTCAAACAATTTAAAAATTACAGGCAACTGTGTTATCCCACGATAGCTGTTGGTACATTGTCTCGGTTTTTTGTTCCCTTTGTATATTCCATTTTTCCAGTCTGACGGAATGTGCTCATATTTAATAATTAGGCTGAATAGATGTGCTAGGTGCGTGAAGAGGGCGTCACTGCCAAACTTAAGATGTTCATAAACAATTCCATCGAATCCACTGGCTTTGTTATTCTTCAGTTTTTTGCACTTTTTCTTCACATCCTCACTGTTCAAGACGGATACCTTTGAACTGCACGCGAGTTTTGTAACCTTTCTCCTCACGGATTTTGTAGGCTTGTCTCTCCAACTCGGACCGGACTGCTTTGAGGTTGTTAGGTGAATCCGTTTTGATCCTAATTTTTGTGCCTTTCAAGTGGAACGTCGAATCCAAGACCATTTTCTTATCTCCATATTGAACAAAGACCACGATAATCGATAGTGGTGGAGGGGGCCACTCTCCCACCCATGGGGCCTTTCTGGGGATTCTATGCGTTGAATCAAACAACATTTTATTAACGGTCTCCGGTTTGATTTTCAGTTGATTAATGAATAATGTTCTCAACAATTTTTCAGTGTCCTCCTCAAAGTGGTTTTGTGCCTCCATTGGTAAGCCCAAAATTAGCAAATTCTTCTTCCTGCTGTCGATTCCCAAGGCGGTAACCTGATCTTGTAGCTGTTTTATCTCCCCCGTAAGCGCCTCTTTACATGCCGGGATTTGCTGGGTAGATATTTCTTCTAAACGACTTCCTTGGAAATCTAGGGCACGGGAATGTTCGTCGATTTTCGTCTGCATTGCCCCTAATTTTCTGTCCATTTTGTCGACTTTTGTTCCAATTTCACTAATTTTGGCCAAAATATTTTGTTGAAAGTCCTTCATTATTTCTCGAAGTTGATTTTTTGTAATTCCTTGACTGGTAGAACCACTCTCAGTTTCAGCTTGTCCTTCTTTGTCTGCCATCTCCACGTGCTTATCTGCCACGTCCGACCTGGACTCTTTAGAACTTCGCAATAAATAAGTCGATCAATGTTTTTGGACTGTTTGTTTCGGCTCTTTTTTGCTGGGTGTCTTCTGACCAGATTTTGTCGACATTTGTTTGCACAATTGTGATTTTATAGCAGATCTAAACCTCAGTTTTTCGGACAGCGCGATGCCGACTCACACCTGCTCAATCGGCCATCTTTACCGGAAGTGTTCTTATTTAAAACTTATTTTATTTCATATCAGATGATTATTTAGTAATTTGTCATGCCGTTTTCGGGAAGAAAAAACAAAAATAGAAAATTCGAAGATTTTGACCGAAAAATCGTCCAAAAATGCTCTTTTTGAAAATGACGTCACAGTGACGTCGTCTTGGCGGCCATCTTGAATTCTTTACATTTTCTTGTAGACCTTGACCCAAAGATATAGTGTGGTAAGTTTCAGCCCTCTAGCCTTAGCGATGGCGAAAATATATAGGGGGCACTTTCCGCTCCCCCCCTCCCAAGCTGCGGTACACCCCAAATCGCCCAGACCAGATAGAGTTAAAACACAGCGCTGATATGTTATAGAAAAATGAATCTCGAACATTCCCCTCAAGCTTGCTTCATTTTTCCTAGAAAACCCCTTAAAATATCGAGAAAAAAATCGGCTCAATTCCCAGAAAAATCTGTAAGAGCGATTTCAATTAAACTTCTTTCTCATGTTCCCAGGTCCGGTATCAACTTAAAAAGCCGAAAAAAGTGGAGGTCAACCTGCTCGTTTTCTGTCAGAGGTACCCATGAGGTGCGGTTTGGGCTGCCAAAATGAAATATCACGTAAGCAAAAAAAAAATTCAGTTAGCGTAAAATATATTATCTTGGGATCTGGTCCATGTGTGAAAGTTTGTCAGTGACTTGCCGACGGACGGTGGTTCTCTCCGGGTACTCCGGCTTCCTCCACAAACCAAACTGACTGTCACCATATGAGTGAAACAACCTTGAGTTTGACATTAAGCCAAATTCTGGATGGCTTCATATGTTTATGGAGATAAAAGTGTGCTGTTTTCATATCAAAATAGACGATTTTGCACAAATTCACTACTTCAAGATGCTGTTATTGGAAAACCATAAGACCCAGGGCATAGAAAATAGTCATAGCACAAGACAAAATTTCGAACGTGATGTTTCATTTTGGTTGGCAGTTTAATGCACCCAACACATTTTCAGCCTTAAGCGAACCGAGAAATAGAATTATTGATTTTATAGTGACATCAATTAAATATAATGTTTACAGACAAAGTTTCAAAAGAACTCGCCCAATTTACAGGAGATAAAAGATAAATTAATGAACATTTATTATATGAAGAATCATTATATCAATAACAAGAACGCAGAATAGGATCTATTTGTTTAGAGATGGTTGCCATGCACATCCACTGATGTAAGCTGTTCGATGAAATATAATCAGTGTCATTTCACAAAACTGAAAGAATCAACGTCAATTGACGTTTGGTTTAATATCACACTCACACTAGTAATAGCCAGTTTGAATAGCGGAGGAGGCCGGAATACCCGGAGAGAACCATCACCCGTGTGTCAGTAGAATATGGTTTATTGTCAACACACGGTAAAATGTAATATTTTCAAATGAAAATGGGCGCCTAATACACATTATACAGTACGTTAATATTTAACGTAATTAGTGGGCGAAGTTGTCTATTTTTCGATTATGATATATGGATATTTGATATCAAGGGCATTTTGCAATTATTGCAGTGTCGTGGCTACAATATATATATATATATATATATATATGCATGATGCACCAAAGCACAATACAAATATCAAGAATACTGTCACCAACCTCAAATTTGCCGTAAGCTTGACGTCAATGTACGTGGCCTAGTAGTCTTCGAAAAAAATCAACAATTCTGGATCGAATAGCAGAGTTTGTCAAAATATATATTAACGGGTTAATTGCAGAGTTGGCGTAAGCAAAGATGTTCGAAACTATGTAAACATGGAATGGAATGTAACCAAATTGATCCAGTGGCCACAATATTAAATACGGTATCCAACAAATCAGAAACATCGCGATGATCACGCTCGCGGTCCTCGAACATTGATTGTTCTGGGCTCTTATCTGAGACAGTTCTGGAGATGATCCGATAGCTGGAGGTTTAACACGTTTAGGTGCTATCTCAGTTCGGTTGACGTTAATATCTTTCAGAAATAGTTCGCAGCGTCCACTTGAAGGTCCTGTTTGTATGGGTTGTGTTTCAGTTGCTTCGTCTTCGGGAAATACGGAATTGCCATCCACTACAGATTTTATCTCTTCGGCAATACCTGTTATTGAGATGGAGCTCATGACTGTCTCGTCTTTGTGATTTGCACTTCCATCAGAGATTGTTGTCTTCTTCTCCGAACACGGAACTTGCATTCTTTTCTTCAGTGAGAGAAGAAGAGAAACATAGGCGGCAATGAGAAATATGGCGGGTACCAAGTGTGCCACAATTAACAGTAGGGTTAAGACGGGCGTCAGGCGAAGCGAGCACATCCCGTTTGGCGAAATAAAGGACGATTTATCACTAAACAAAGACCCCAAAATAAAAGTAACCCAGATCACAAAGCCTAAGATCCACATGGCCGTCGATATTAACACTGTCCGGCGTTTGGTGAACTGTGTTCTGTATTGAATGGGAGACGCGACACACTTGTGCCGATCGTAGGCGATGGCGTCAAGTAGAAGGGCTGACACGTACACCAAACTGTAGTCTAGAACCACCCAACTGACACAGAGCCCAAACGGCCAATTGCGGAATACTCTCAGGACAGCATAAACGGGTGTGCAAAGCAGACCCGCTCCCAAGTCGGCGATTGCCAAGGAAGTCGTATAAATTTTGAAGTTAGACGAGAATTGGTTGTTCTTCCTCATGCACAGTATAATGAACACATTTCCACTAACAGTCAATATGGCTACAACCACAAAGAAGCAGGATAACACAATGTCCGTGGGTGAAATTGCAAGCGCATGTTGTTTTTCTGTTGTGGTTATGTTGTATTGTTGTACTGTTGATAATTCGCTACAGTTTCCATAGTTCACCATTTTTCGACTACGTGCAGCTGGAACTTAATTGCAACTTGAGCCGCGTGTAACTCGAACAACGTCTGTATGAAGAAAATGGGCACGTTTCCCCCATAAAACTCGACAGTAAGGCCGCATTCTCTGTCTGGGGCTTAATTGTTTTCAGTCCTGATGTTTTAACAGACTCGTTACCCGCTCGCATTGTCGAATTGCGTTAATCTAATCAGATTATTTCGTTCGCGGGTTTTCTATTTCAGTGTGAATATTGATCCTTTTATAGGTGTATAAATATACATGTGTTGATTTCCAGTTGGTTTATATTCTGAAGATATCAGTAAATAGCGAATCCCCAACACCATAATTGTATAATGTATCATTGTTGACATAAGAGCGAGCGGCTTTGTAGATGTTATTACGTTTCTTACTCAAGCGTTGACTTTCAACATTAGCAATTTAATTTTAGAATGACACAGGATTTCGAACGTTTATTCCTTCGCAATCATTGATTTGAACATGATTGCACGGATGTTGTCCATTAGAATGAATTTATTGGTGAAAAACACATAGTTGAATCGTCGCATTGATACATAACCATGGAACGTACCGTTGTTTCACGAGATTGCCTGTAGCAGGACACAACTATCCTGCGGTATGATACACGAAATGTGTCGACATACCTTGTTTGTAGTGTGGAGACTACAACTGGTGTGGAGTTATATAACGATCCTCGTCTCGAGAAACGTTGTAGTGAATAACTGTTTGACACAGAATTAAGCCGTTCTTGACCAGGATCGCCGATGACATTACCGCGGTTTTCCTTTCTAAAATCAATTAAATTTAACGTCTCTTTATATGCACTGCATCTATGTTGATCCTCGCCTTGCAGATAAGCAAAATAGATGGGATTACTTGTATATTGACAATTTCATGAGGGGGGTAGTTAATTCCATATTAAGTATATACACGGCATATATAATATATCTCATCAAATGCAAAGAAATCAACATCATTCCATGATATTTAAGAAATACAATTCAATTTCATATTGTAGTCAAGCCATGGTAATCCTAACCTGAAACTTGATTCAAATGAGTTCTGGAGATACTTTCATTATAAAATCTCGTCTTGTATTTATCTTGTCAGTATACGAAACTTGCGTTTTTATCCCTCAGCCTATTAGTCTTGTCGTCGGCAAGTACGTCCGGTAGTCCGGTCGTCTGGTCGTCAGTCGTCAGTCGTCAACAATTCTTGTGATCGGTCTTGAAGCCAACCGTTGCCTCTAGAGACTTCAAATTTGGTATACAGGATTGT
Organism: Hanleya hanleyi; assembly: GCA_036873755.1. Taxonomy (NCBI): domain Eukaryota; kingdom Metazoa; phylum Mollusca; class Polyplacophora; order Lepidopleurida; family Hanleyidae; genus Hanleya; species Hanleya hanleyi. Next base: position 23,023 of record JAVTVY010010546.1, on the reverse strand, counting down.
TGGATGGTCAGTCACAAGCCTATCAAATTTGGGTAATTTGGGATGAATTTTGCGGTTTCCATGGCAGCGTCACGGAAATTCGTCAACAATTCTTGTGACCGGAAGAAAAGAAAAACCGTTGCTTCTAGAGACTTCAATATTGGTATGTAGGATTGTTGGATGATCATCCACAAGCCTATTGAATCTGGACCCGATTGGTTGGGAACTTTGACGGCCATCTTTAATTTATGCGAAACCATCACAGCTTTCTCGTTACCAAGATATTTTTAGAACGACTTACCCAAGGCACACCAAACTTGCTGTGTACATCCATATGTTCATGACCCAGAACCCTATTGAATCTGGACTCGATTGGACGTCAATTTAGGCGAAACCATGAATCTTGTGTATCTCGGAAACCATTTCGCTGTTCAGTGTGAAACTTGGTATAGATTATCGATATATCAAGAAACTTTAAAGGAATGACCAAACCAGTTTCTCTGATTGGGTGAAAGCCTTTGCGGCCATCTTTAATTTATGCAGAATCTTTAATGATGTATTTCTCTGATACCATTGAAGTGTTCTATACGAAACTTGGTATACAGCATCGATGTATAAAGAGACTTGCAATGAAAAACCACATCAGTTCTTCTGAGCCATTTTTAATTTATGCAAAATCATTAATGACCTGTATCTCTGATACCGTTCAAGTGCTCGATGTAAAATTCGATATACATCATCATTCCGTCAAGACACTTGCGATGAATGACAGAACTGGTTTCTCTGATTGGGCGGAAGTCTTTGCGGCCATCTTTAATTTATGCAAAATCATTAATGATCTATATTTGCTACCATTTTAGTGCTTCATATGAAACTATATATCATCGATACATCACGAAACTTACAATTAATGACAACTAATTTCTCTGATTAGGTGGAAAACTTGATTGCCATCTTTAATTTATGTAAAATCTATACCTCTGGTACTGTTCAAGTGTTTGATGCAAGACTTTGTGTACATCCTCAGTACATCAAGAGACTGAAAATGAATGACAGAACCGTTTTCTCTGATTGGATGGAAACTTTTGCAGCCGCGTTTTCAATTTATGTAAAATCATTGATGATCTATGTATCCTTTTGATACTGTTCAAGTGTTCAGTATGCTTGGTATACGTCATAGATACATCAGGAGACAAGTAATGACTGCCCGTTTCTCTGATTGGACGGAAAACTTTGCGGCCATTTCTGATTGCAAGTTTATTGATAATCATTTGACTGCTTGATGTTCCTGATATTTTCAAAGAAGTATGGTTCAAATTGAATAGATTGTAAATGGCTGGCACCCAAAGCCGTTGGGTTTTAGATGCGCAGCTTCGTATTCCTAGCAAAAGCTCTATATAACTTGGCTCTCACTGAAAATCGGAAGGCATTCATTATTGTTCAGGTTATTATTAGGGTTCAAAGCAAGAATGGCATTGATATTAAGGCGAAGTCCAGATGTAGAAATCTTGCTCCTGGACATTAATATACCAGAGGGACCTGCATATGGCGTACACATATCTCGCCTAGTAGCATTTCCTAGATCCTGTGTTAAACGTGACGATTTTAATCAACGTCACAAATCCTTATTGCAGAAACTTATGAAACAGGGCTATATCATCAAACGCCGCCACGCAAAGTTTCTCAAATTTGTCGATACATATCGCATGCTGATAGCAAAATACGAGCGTATCGTGCACAATCTATGGCAGCACGTTTCGTAACTTGTGCTCTAATTCCGCTTAACCCGGGGCTAGGGGCCGTATGAACCCATGTATTACAAGATCATCACAGTGTTCATATGAACAGACACAATCAAGGTGTGACTGAGATTTCCCCCAATGGGCATTTCCCCCAGTGGACATTTCCCCCAGTGGACATTTCCCCCACCCTATCTTTTTAGGTTATTTTGAACATAGTTTTCAAATAATTTGGAAAAAATACAAAAAAAAATTATATATTTTTTTTATTTTTTATAAAAACGATATAAGGATTTCTACATATCTTTTACGATAAATGAGTCAAATAGTGATAAGATATTATACATATACACAGTATTTAGCAGCATCATACAGACTTATAGCACATTTTAAAACAATATAGCAAATATTTTACAATAAGTTTTACGAGAAAGCACGTTATATATTATATAGCACATTTTTAAACAATATAATGGATCACATAGTCATAACATATAATATTTGTTTTAACATTTTAAGAAAACATATCACAAAATAAAAAATGTATTTTTAAACAATATAATTTTGTTCTATTTTTTACCTCAGTTTTCACTTTAGTTCAATTTTATTCTCATCAAATGGCTTCATGACACTGACCTACAAACGGTTAATGTTATGCTTTTATATTTATATTGTTTCAAAATGTGCTATAAGAGTGTATAATACTGATACTGTATAATATTTTATCACTATGTGACTCATTTATCGTAAAACATATGTGGAAATCCTTATATAGAAAATTAAAAAAAAATATAACATAATTTGTGTTATTGATCAATTATTTAAAAACTATGTTCAAAATAACCTAAAAATATAGGGTGGGGGAAATGTCCACTGGGGGAAATGTCCACTGGGGGAAAAGCCCCCTGGGGGAAATGCCCATGGGGGAAATGTCCGCTGGGGGAAATGTCCACTGGGGGAAATGTCCGTACACCCTTCAGATATCTTCGGGGATATTCTTTAATGGACGACGGCTAAATTATGAATGGCGAACTAGACGCTTGTAATTCAGAGTGTCAGTTTGCAGCATCACAACGAAACCAATCGTGTTTACGGTTTAATTACACATTACCAATATCACTTATTTCTCGTTCGGCAGAATGCAATGGCACAACAAGGGAGTACTACTTTTAATACAAAGCATTTTTCTCAGGAACTTCAAATGAAATCTCAATCAAATTTCGCATCCACAGAGTAAAATTGGTACAATCATTTTATCAAACAATAAAATTTGAAGGTCAAGGGGGATACTATATTTTCTAATTTTACAATAGAGCTCTGTAAGAACAGAGCTCGACTAGCATTATTAATTACCGATTTGATCGAGTACATGAGACTTCTAGTTTTAGAAAATATAAACCCCAGATATTTACACTGGTCAACTATTTCAATTCTGTCGTCCCCTATGTAAAAACTGAATTTCCCAGTAAGTCTTGCTCCAAATATAACTGTTTTGGTTTTTGGTTTTTGCAAAACGAGTATTTTAATGTATGAAAATAAGTTATCACTGAATTCACGGGTTTCAATACCTGAGCAGTTTTGGTCAAAAAGAAAATCTTCTAAATGTTTTATGAATAAAGAGAAAAGTACAGAAGATAAATTCTGGCCTTGTCGAAGTCCAATATTACACGGAAAATAATCTGATCTCTGGCCATCATGTAGTATACATGACTTAATACTGGAATACATGATGAATATGACATTAAAAATCTTGCCTTTAATATTATATTGTAATAATTTTTGTCCTCGTCGCCAAACTGTATCAAAAGCTTTGCCGAAATCAATAAATGTACAAAATAATTTTCTTTTCGTTGCTTTTAGAAGTTCTCCAAGGGAGTACAAGACAAATATATCTGAAGTCGAATAGCCCTTTTTGAATCCTGCTTGATTTTCTTTCAAAATACCAGTTGAATCAATAAAATCATTTAATCTACTATTCCAAATCGAGGTGAACAACTTTTCTAAACAGCTCAACAATGTAATAGGCCTATAATTATTTGGATCATTTTTATCACCTTTGCCTTTAAATATGGGTTTAATTAATCCGATCAACCATTTACTTGGAACTTTTCCACTTACTAACACACAATTAAACAAGAGCTTGTAAAATTATAGTAATAATGTTTCACTACATTTAATAAAATCATCAAACCCGGTAGCTTTGTTATTTTTTAACGTTTTAATTGCTTCTCTTGTTTCTTATTCAGTAATTTCTCTATCCACATGATCCAAGTGATCGTTACTTTCAGAAAAGCTATTTTCTTGAAGATCTTCCTCATTATATCGGTTTCACCATGTTCACCTGCATTTAGATCTTTGAAAAAAATCTAGAAGTATTTCTATTCCTATATCTCCAGTGTCATTCTTTTCATCACTATTCAGAATTTCCAATAAGTGACGGAGACTTGTTGTGTTTGTTAATCCTCTGTCGCCTGGCTCGGACAGAAGCATACTTATTATTAATTACGGATATCAATGGAAGACAATGGTCGGGAAAATGTTTGTTAGCCTCATCTGCTTTGGGCGATTTGGAGTTTACCGCAGTTTGGATGTAATCACTAAATAATTTTCTTACGCCTTAGTCTACGGAACTAAAAATCATCACTTTTGTCTTGGGACCAAGCTTTACCAGTAAATACAATAAAATCCAAGATAAAAACTTCGGTGACGTCATATTCCAAAAAAATATTTTGTTGTCAGATTTTTCGAATATTTTTATTCAGAAAGCAATTGTCTGGTGTGAAATAAAATAATTTTTCGCACTTTTTATGCATAAAAAACGGAAACTTGAAGAAAACATTAAAATGTAGCATTTCAGCTCTCACGGCCGCACTATTTTTATGCCCAAATCAACTTCCATTGTTATCGTATGAGGATAAATAACATCTCTTCAACACTTTCATTGTACAAACTCTGGCTATACCATGTAGTGAGACAATTTCAGCTCTGTTAAAAGCAAAATTTGAAGGAAACTCTATCATATATGAAAGTTCCATTGTATGTTTTTGCAAAACTGAATCAAGACGATTGTTACCAAAGTTTTACCAAAAATCTGGCTCAGCTGGGAATATCCACAACAGTCAATATTGATAACGCCCCTCTCTGTGAGTAAAAACGTGGATACATTTCTGTCTGTCTGTCCCATCTCTCGAATTGTTTCCCAGGAATTTTGAGAACCGTGTCATTAATTCGCCCTATATACCTTACCGAGATGGCTATCATAATTCTTGTACATGTATCAAGTATTACATATTTACCGGCTTCATTCATATTATTTTGTATGTTATTCTTATGTCCTTTTTGAATATTTTATCCCATTAAGTTTCTCAGATTTGTGTAAGGCATTTTAAGGCACTTCTTATTAATTCGATACGAACAACATACTATAAACATAAACTATAAGACAAACGTTTATATCAATATATAAACAGATACAATGAAGTAAAGAAATTAGCTGTAGCCGGTATATATAAAGCAAATGGAAAGCAGAAATACGCATCAGAGCCATATTTCAAACTTTTTTCTTCACAGGTGATAGTTTTTAGTAATTTCAATATAAATAAGATATATTCGACGGAGCCGTTGTCATAAGAATGACCACCCAGTTACATGCATACAAGCATCGACATGCGATTCAATACTATACCCATCGGACAGGATGCTGCATCTATAATTCATCATTGCTTTAGAATTACATAAACTAATTTAATGTGAACACCACAATCATGCCGTTATGGTTTTAATATTATTTCTTCTTCTTCTTATTCTTCTTCGTCAAATTCGCCTTCACCAATTTGTGTGGCTGGTCTTCTGGCGCCAGTGACGGGGATTTGTTGTGTTTGTTAATCCATCTCCGTCTGGCTCGAACCGAAGATTACTTATTGGTAATTATCCCCCAATAATGGAAGAGCATTTTACAAATTTCATACAAACAATACTAATAAATGTGAACTCAAGTCAAATTATGTTAAGAGATATAACATTACTGTACACTTTTGTCAAGAGTTTCTTATTCATAATACAGATTCTTCATTTCAGTTATGCTTTTCAAACAGTTAATTCTAAATTGATCAATTTCGTCTTTCTCTAGCATATCGCACTGCAGTGGGCCGCCCAACAACACATGTAAGAAATCCCACTCTTCCAAGCCGTGCAAATATGCACTAAAATTAATGTCACTGATGTTGATAATAGAACACCACAGTTTGTCGCGTATCTCTTCAGTCCTGTTGCATGATAATACTATATGCTGTAACACATCTGTATAAAGTTTGCCACATATGTGGCACAGTCCGGTCTGGTTCATTTCGCGCACTGTAATCAGTAAAATCATCATATGTTGTATATCACGTTAAACTTTGTATTGCGGGTACCGTCTCGCCAGCTGCCACCAGACGGACGGTACCAGTTTGTTGTGAATCTTCATAAACCTGTTGAAGTCCGTATCTCCTGTCATTCTCTCTAACCACATATGTTCCTCGTGAACGCGCACAGTATTCAGCACAGTTTGTTTCCACCTTTGTGGAGAGGGGAATGTATACCATGTTCTCTGCACTCGTGTAGAACTTCACACAGGTTATACCTTTCTAAAATTTTCATTATGTCAGGAATAAAACCTAACTGAGTTCTCTTTGCTGATGGATTCGATATACACGAATACAGTCGAGTTAGAAAGATAGTCTTGGGTAGTTTTCCACTATTTAATCTGCATAAATTCCCCAGAAACAGTAATTTTTTAATATCCAGATATCCCTCCATGGATGTCCATCCAAGAAGGCTAACGCACATGTCCGTTCTTGTCGGTCTGGGAAATCCTTGGATTGATTTAACAATCCATCTGTGGGCACGTTCTAACATCAGGATCTCTGCATTTGGTAACGTCCAAAGTTCGCAACCGTAAAGAGCTTTAGCATATGCTATTTGCTTTGTGATTTGGGCGCTCGTGAGAGGGTTGAGGGCCTTGGGATGCACTCCAGATTTCAACAGGGACATAGTCACAGTTTTTAAAGATGTGCATGCGACCTTAGTGCGGTTGAGAGAGGAAAGATTGTTCGTCACCATAACGCCTACGTGAGTGGTTTCGTTCACTGTCGGGATTGTTTCTCCATATAATTCAAATCTCTCATCAACATGCCTTGGGATCTTCTGAGAGAATGTCATTCCCAGTGTTTTTGACGGGTTAAAAAGGAAACGCCACAGCTTACTGTAATTCTGACACATGCGCAACATTGCCCGCATTCCGCTTCGGCGTATGCTGGTTAAACATATATCGTCCGCCTGCGTTGTAACATTGGCCATAATATCCATAATCACAGCACCTTCACCGGACTCTTCTAATTCACACAACAGTGCGTCTATAAACACAAGATATAACTTTGCAGACAGCGCACTGCCTTGCCGGATCCGTCGTTCCATTCTGAACCACCGCGACAGTTTACCATTAAAGGATACACAACTTTTCATATTCGTATATATTTTCTTGAAAATTCTCCAATATTTCCCTCTAATACCTCTTTGGTGTAATTTATACAGGAGTCCGTTGTGGTCACACACAGTCAAAGGCTTTGGCGCTATCCAGAAAAACAGTATACACATTTTCTCCTCTTTTCCAAGTTGTGATTGATGCATTCTTGTAAGTTAAATGAGGCATACAGACTACTTAGCCCTTTCTGATATGCCATCTGTTGAAATCATGAATGGCCTGTGGTGACGGTTGTGAAGTGGTCACGAGAATGGTTAAACAAATTAACACGAAGCTATGAAACTGGGAAGTTTTCAATATGCAGCATCGTCTGGCTGAAGTCAAAGATTACTTACTCTAATTTACGAAAAACAATTGAAGTTAATGGTCGACGTAATAAAAAATGACAATAGACTTAAAAAAAATGACTTTCGAGTGCGAATAGGCCGTATACAACTTCGGTTGTTCACGCGTGAGAATAACTGACATCTTTCTGACAATTTCACTGTGTACACTGTGACTATACCGTTTACTGAAAAAAATCTCCCTTCTTCAAAAGCATAAATCGATAATAAAAACTATACTCATGAAAGTTCCATCGCATTTTTTAACAGTTAAATCCAGCGTTGCATTGCGCATTCTAAGTTAACAAAGTTACCAAAGTTTTACCAAAATTCGGATATTTTGTCTGCAAGGAAATACACCTTATACTCTACCGGATTAAATATATTAATTCTCGGCTTCACTAAAGCCCCAGTCACACTGTCAATAATTGGGTGGAGAATGCCGGCAAATGACCACGAATATTTTAATCTTGTCGATTCGTGTCAATTCGCCTGTAGAGGGCCTCTTTAAAACTGTCCTACGAATCCCTTACGCATGCCGTAGGTTCATTGTACGACAGCCATGAGCATTTAACAAGAATCTCAAGAATGAGTACGCATGCAGTACGATTCAATGAAGAACGCCCAACGCATCAACACGGCAGCCCGTGAACCCACTACGAATGCTCGATAATCTGCTACGAATAAGCACGTATACAGTACGATGTGAGTACGAATGCAGTACGAACCTGTTACGCCGTGACACCACACCCCAGCAGGCCACGCGAACCTACATATATGATCCGTCTTCTATGAAATGTACAACATACGATGGTCTTCGTGAGAGATCGTGGAGCAATCCTATGAAATCGTACGAGATTCGCGAGGAAGCGTAGCCCATTCTTCATGAAACGTAGCGCCAGCGTGGGTATTCGTAGTACTGTCGCGGTTATTCGTAGTACTGTCGTGGGTATTCGTAGTACTGTTGTCACACATCGTGTTGAATTCTTCTCAGTATCTATGATCGTACAAGAAGCGTAGAATGCGTCCAACAATCATCGTAAAATGCGTACGGCATTCTTGCTGATTAGTGACCGAAAGTACTACTACGACTACCCACGAATATACACGATAGGAGGAGAATGCATGCGAGAACGCAGTAGGATGGTGCCAAGAATGCCATACGTATACCATTTAATCGTACTTGGCCGGCGAATGTTTTGAACATTTCAAAACATTCGTAATCCGTCCGAGAATAGACAAGAACGGTCACGATCTGAGACGAACCCTGCAAGATGCCAGTACGAATTGCCAAGAATGAACACGATTTTCCAGTTCGCGGTGATTCGCCTACCCAATTCTTGACAGCGTAACACCCAACAAAATTGTTCGTACAACATCGTAACTACCCGTTTAACTTGTGGATAAAAAAAATAATGGGGATACCATCCATAACACAGTGTAAGCAACAAAAAGGAAGTTTCGTCTGATTAAATCACAAGTGATTTTCGAGTCAGTACATATAATGAAATTTATTGCCTTACTAAAATAGACCGACAGACTTGTTAGTCCGAACTTCCTATGACGCTTCAGCCACGCGACGGACAATTTCTGACCGATTGCCTGACTTGTGTCAGAGTTCTGTTCCCAAAAAATTCGCAAAATCAGCGCGACCACGGGGTTCCCAGACTTCGTCCCAGACAAAATTATTTTTTTAATTATTCGGCTGTTCTACAACACTTAAGCCACATGTAATGAATAATGAATAATCTCCCTTCATTATCAACCCACATTTATCAAGATCCGTCATATTCTTCACATATTTTAGCGCCATTAAACTTCTATCTCATTTCAAATGGAAAACTGGGTCACTTGTGTTTTCGTTGAAAGAAAGGAAATTGATGTGTAACAGACGGAGAAGGGAACGAATCTTGTTAAATTTGGACTGACAATGAAGAGAAAGTATTCATTAATAATATGATAGTTAAGTGTTGTAGAAAAGCCGAACATTTTGAAAAAATAGCTTTTACTAGGATGAGGTCGCGCAACCCGGTGGTCGCTCTCATTTTGCGATTTTTGCGGGGAGAGAACTCTGACCCCAGTCAGACAATCTCTCAGAAGTTATCAGTTGTGTGACGGAAGGGTAATAAGAAGCTTGGACTACAAATATAGGCAGTATTCGCCACTCCGTCTGTTTATTTACTTTAAAATATAGCGCTTGTAATATCAACTGAGCTAAGAAATGTATTATAAACTATAAATAAAGAATTGTTCTGATAGGCAGCGAAATCCGTACATGTGAAGCGGCCCTCAGACTACAATTTCAAACAAACTTTCTAAAATGCCAAGACTATTGAGCGTTATCACTCGCTTGTGTGGAATAAACAAACAAACATGTTTTGGCAGAACATGTGTTTATTCACAATGTCGTAACCCGTGATATAAATAAGATATTTCCTCAACAATAATGAAAAAAATAATTTACTGTAAGCTTAACAAAATTGCGATGTTTTTTCTCTCTGTTTTATGTAAAGAACACTCCAGTATATTCTTTTTTACAAGTAAAGTATATATGTAGTCGTATAGCATAACCGCACTATATATTAGTATTAAACGAGAGCGACATTATTTCCAATAGATTTGTTTGAATAAATAAAAGGCAAATAAAAATAAATTGTATATATATGTTACAAATCTATATTGCGCAGCAAACGAAGCACTTGAGTATAATTGGATCGCACTACCTTTGTCATTACCAATATCTAGAATACATGAGAGGTTGATCCAATATGGGGTACCGTGAGGGAACTTGTACATGTGGTTGGTTAAATCCATATTGATAACTACAACGGGGTAAATAGGACAAACTCGTGGTCTAGGCTAGGCTTGATGGTGGTAAATATGACGAAATCGGATGCGATAATCGGATCGTTTTTCTTTCATCCGTCGGTTTTGAAACCATGTTTTCATCTTTTGATCTGTTAGTTTTAATTCTTCTGCGAAATGGCTTCGTTCGTTGGCCGCCAGGTAGCGCTGTGACTGAAATCGTTTCTCAAGCTGGTCAAGTTGTTCATTGGTGAAGGCCGTGCGAGATTTCTTTTTGTGGCGGGTGTTTGTGTTATCCGGATTAGTTTCTGTTGAAATGAACAAGAGAAAATCAGTAAAGAATGATCATTAGTTTCAAGCGATTAAATTTACATTAATTATACATAGCGCCCAAACTCTTGATGCAAGATACTGGCATCTATATTTTCAGTTTACATAAATATTTGGAATAGCGCCATGTGTGAATATATAGAACCACTGGTACATTATTTACCTCGAAAATGTAAAGCTGAAGGCTGGGGTTTTGCGGATTGGTCAAAATATACAGGAAAGCATCTCATTTCAACATCGTCATCTGATTCTTGTTGACTGCTCCCTGTTGTATCAATGTAGCTTTCTGAAGGCAGTAGTGGGCTAGTTCTATCAGAAGTATCGCTGTAATCTGATAATTCTTCGTCGGTCATCCAAAATCTAAATTCCGGACTAGTGTAAGAAAGAGTTGACCGGTAACATCCATTTGGTAGTACTGGCAGGATAACGGGGTTGGAATTGTCCGTTCTTGGATGATTGTCGTCCGCAGACTTGAGCAAACTGTCAATGGAAAAATTGAACCCTTTCTTCTCTTTTCTATCAGCCATGGTTATGTGGTTCCGATTAATGGTAAACTTCCCAACTTGTGCAAGAGACGGTCACAACAAGATTGATGCCTTCATTGATATAATTCAAACTTTATAGTTTACCGGACTGGTGAGCGGGTAATCTGTTTGATTACTCTCACTGCGACTTCACCACAGGGGATTAATAATTCCTACCTATGAGACAATTAGTTCGTTTGATCATGGAGCTATAAATTCGATTGATATCTCCATGGTTTGATTAAATAAAAGCTCGTCAAATTGCTTTAGCACTCAGCTCTTAGATTGCCTTGCTTGTCATAGTTTGGTTAAAGAAACTGTTGTAAACTAATGCTGATATCACACGCTCTGATGGGAAATCTTTTGTCAACCTCATTATCAGCAGGCATTTTGTAAAGACGATTCAAGTAGGCGTTTTTTTTTCTCAACTGTTTTATCTGAGCAGCGGTAAGCAATCCTCGGACCGAGTCAGATGGATACGGATTATTAATCACTACAATTGTTGGCGCTGACGCCAGAAGACAAACAGATTATATAAAACAATAATCTGAAAATTTATCAGTACCGTACGGAAGATTTATTAACTACGCCATTGAAATAATATGAATCTTGTTCTCTGTCAGTTTTCATTTCGCTTTCGTTAAGCAGCAGTATATTTTTTTTAAATATATTAATCACCTATGATTAGCCGAGCAAGTAATTAGCCAATTTTGTGTATTCAACGTCATTTTTCTGTATAGTCGACGGCTTGTAATGGTAATCTAATGGCCGAGAGGAGGCGCGCGATGCAAACCCACGTTTGAATCACCATTACTTTTCGTATAATCAGTATCTGCATGACCTTCGTGAAGTTTGATGGCCTGCATGATCTGAAACATTTTCTGAGAACTGTACAGAATAAAGGCAGGATCTTGGACATAAAACCATATGGGATCCGGCTGAAACCCCCAGCGGACAAAACACCCTAGGACAAAACACCCACGGACAAAACCCCCTAGGACAAAAGACCCACAGACAAAACCCCCAAAATTGAAAAGTCGGACAAAACCCCCATCTCACCCAAAAATAGTTATTTCAGACATAATGCAAATGATAATTACGTTCCGGCCGGTGACTGATGTTGTCTTAGTAATGTGCCTTACTCTCCTGATACAATGAATTTGTTTCATTTCGATATTTTCTTTTTTTTTCAAGTTCATGAGAATACTGGGACAAAACTATGGTGTTCTATTTGTGCCAAGTTTCCGTCGCCTTTTCAAAACGCGACGTCGCCTTTTGAAACGCGACGTCGTGTTTCGAAACGCGACGTCGCGTTTTTAAAACACGACGTCGCCTTTTGGAAAACACGACGTCGCCTTTTAAAACGCGACGTCGCGTTTCTTTCCTATGTTTTTGCATTGTAAAACTCGACACAACGGAACTCGACGTCGCGTTTTCAAAAGCCGACGTCGTGTTTCACCCACGTCTTGTTTGGCAATGTTAAAAGATAGGAAAGAAACGCGACGTCGCGTTTTAAAACGCGACGTCGTGTTTTTTAAAAGGCGACGTCGCGTTTTCAAAAAGCGACGTCGCGTTTCAAAACGCGTCGCCTTCAAACGCGACGTCGCCTTTCGAAACGCGACGTCGCCTTTCGAAACGCGACGTCGCCTTTCGAAACGCGACGTCGCCTTTCGAAACGCGACGTCGCCTTTCGAAACGCGACGTCGCCTTTCGAAACGCGACGTCGCCTTTCGAAACGCGACGTCGCCTTTTGAAACGCGACGTCGCCTTTCGAAACGCGACGTCGCCTTTCGAAACGCGACGTCGCCTTTCGAAACGCGACGTCGCCTTTTGAAACACGACGTCGCCTTCCGAAACGCGACGTCGCCTTTTGAAACACGACGTCGCGTTTTAAAACGCGACGTCGCGTTTCTTTCCTATCTTTTAACATTGCCAAACAAGACGTGGGTGAAACACGACGTCGCCTTTTGAAAACGTGACGTCGAGTTCCGTTGTGTCGAGTTTTACAATGCAAAAACATAGGAAAGAAACGCGACGTCGCGTTTTAAAAGGCGACGTCGTGTTTTCCAAAAGGTGACGTCGTGTTTTAAAAACGCGACGTCGCGTTTCGAAACACGACGTCGCGTTTCAAAAGGCGACGTCGCGTTTTGAAAAAGCGACGGAAACTTGGCACAAATAGAACACCATACAAAACAGTGTCTGAAAGACGGTCCATAGAATTTGGGAATTCACATCAATTCAATTACTCTTCGGTCCCCTCACCGCCTCCTATTATTCATGGATGATTTAGTTTCACTTGCTTCTATTGGTTATTTTGGTCTGCCAAAGCTACTTTCCGTGTTGCAATCTGTACTTTCAGTTGAAGACAATTGCTGATAACAATTGAGGCAAAATATGGCTCAGTTGTGGAATTATGTTGCATTTGTTAAATAAAGCAGCCTAGGTCGGCCATCCAGATAGATCACATTCTAAATGGTTTCATATTCTTGTCTGTGCTGGTGCTCTAACAGTGAATGCAAATGGAGGCACCTGTTGATCTTCTGGCGCCAGTGACGGGAATTTGTTGTGTTTTTTAATCCTCGGTCGTCTGGTTCGAACCAAAGAATACTTATTACTAATTATGGATATCATTGAGAGACCATGGTCAGGAAAACGGATGTTTCCCCATACATATTTTCTTACGCCTCACTTTGGTTTAAGCAAATTTATTGCAAACACTATTTACAATGGGGGCACAATGAGCCCAAGGCTCGTTAGCGTGTCCCCCTATAGGTATAATATGGAATCCAGGGCATTTCCCCCAGTGGACATTTCCCCCAGCGGACATTTCCCCCATGGACATTTCCCCCAATGGGCATTTCCCCCAGTGGACATTTCCCCCAGTGGACATTTCCCCCATCCTATATTATAGGTTATTTTGAACATAACTTTTAAATAATTTGGCAAAAGCACAATTTTTTTAAACATTTTTTTATTTCTATAAAAGGGATATAAGAATTTCCACATATGTTTTACGATAAAAGGGTCAAGTAGGGATGAGGTATTATACATATACACAGTATATAGCAGTAATATACAATCTTATAGCACATTTTAAAACAATATAACACATATTTTTACAAGTTTTACGAGAAAGCACATTATATATTATATATATTTTTAAACAATATAATGAATCACATAGTGATAACATAATATTCACGTACATAGTATATATTTTAACATTTTAAGAAAAGATATCACATAGTGGTAAAATAAAAGTTGTATTTAAAAACAATATAATTTTGTTCTCTTTTTTACCTCAGTTTTCACTTTAGTTCAATTTTATTCTCATCAAATGGCTTCGTGACACAGACCTACGAACAAGTAATGTTACGCTATATACCATGTATACATCTTTTATATTGTTCTAAAATGTGCTATAAGACTGTTTAATACTGCTATATATATGTATAGTATCTTATCACTATTTGACTCATTTATCGCAGAATATATGTGGAAATCCTTATATCCTTTTTATAGAAAAAAATATATATATAAAAAAAATTGTTATTGCCAAATTACTTAAAAACTATGTTCAAAATAACCTAAAAATATATGTCCACTGGGGGAAATCCACTGGGGGAAATGCCCTCTGGGGGAAATGTCCATGGGGGAAATGTCCATGGGGGAAATGTCCGCTGGGGGAAATGTCCACTGGGGGAAATGTCCGTACCACCATAATATGATACATGTTGTTTAAACGGATACATTTATAATGTAAAAAGCAGAAGAGTCGGGACATTTTTTCTTAAATTGCTTACTTCTGTAACAGACGTAGATAGTGGGAGAAAAAGGAATAGTGAGAGACAAAAAATGTGATAATATTGTAAATATGATGTTTTTAAAAAGAAAAGAAATGAGTGAGCACCATTTGTCGAGTGTACGCGCGATGTGAGCCGCCTGCATGTCACGGTCGAGATGTGATTATGAACACTAGAATCGCTTAGTGTCTGTGATAAATGATCCTAAGCATTTTTGAACATCGATGTTTTTGGAAATTGTTTTGTCGTAAAAGACAAACAATAGAGTGTGAATATCCTACAAGATGGGGGAATTAGAATCATTCAATATAATTGCAGAGAGTTTAGCAAGGAAAGAATGTCGTTGAGTAAAGAAGAGAGGGCAGTGGAAGAAATAATGCTCGGGAGTTTCATTCGAAAGCCCACAAATACATTTTGGGTCTACTATTAAATGATTATTGAATAGATCTTGCTTCAGATTACTGCAACCATTTCTTATTCGGCCTCACTTTATATCTTGGGATCAAGCTCTATCAGAAAATACAATAACATCGAAGATGGACACTTCGGTGGCGTCATATTTTAAAAACGGTAAGATTTTTAGAATATTTTTATTTGTGCCATCTTCTCCGAAAAAAACCCCAGAATAATATATCAGGAAAATATTGCTCGTTGTGAAAATAAAATAATTGTGGGGACTTTTATGCATAAAATGCCAATGATTTTAATTAAAAATATATAAAAAGTGTAACATTCTACCTTCAAGGCCGCATTTTTATTTATGTACCCACGACGGGTATGCAACAGGCTCAAAATGACCCCAATATGACGACCTATAACAGTCATCAATTTTTATCTCAATTTTTCGTCGCTTCTGAGAGAGGATAGAAAACGGGAGGTCCCTGTCAGCGTATGACGATACTGGATATGTTCATTAACTCACACTTCTACGATGGATGCCCTCACAGGTACTTGGCATACAAAGGAAGTCACGTGTTGATATTCTGGCGCCAACGACGAAGATTTGTTGTCTTTGTTAATACTGCATCGTCTGGCTCATGTCCAAGTTGACTTATTCGTAGTCACGAAAAACAATGGAGGATAATGGTCGCCGTAGAAGAAATGGTAATAGACTATAGAAATTGGCTACAGATGGCTCGAAAACAACTTCCATTGTTAACGAGTGAGGATGGATGACATCTTTCTAACACTTTCATTGTGCAAATTATGATTTTTACGTGTAGTGAGAAAATTCTAGCTATATTAAAGGCATAATTCGAAAGAAACTATATCCTTAGAAAGTTCCATTGCATTTTTTTTATTATTATTTTGCAAAACTAAATTCAGCGTTGCATCGTGTATTCTATGTTAACAAGATAAGTGTCACCAGTTATGTCACCAAACTTTTAGGCTCAGCAGAGGATATCCACGACCCAATCTCGATTAAAAGATGTCGCAGTGTCTATAGATTGTCCCCCCCCCCTCAGTTTTAGGATCCGTTTTATTCTTTATTCACCATATACCTGACGGAGAGCGATATCCGAATTCTCACATATATCAACTATTAAATATTTACCTGTTTCCTTCATGTTACTTTATTTGTTATTCTCTTGAATTTTTCCAATATTTTTTCGATTATGTTACTCAGATTTGTTTAAGGCATTTTGTTTCTATTATGGACATAAACTAGAATTACAAGCGTCTAGTCCGTCATTCATAACCCAGCCGTCGTCCATTAGAGAATATCCGCGTCCATAATCCAAAGACCTATTCCATTTCCATATAACAGTATTAGCACCAAATTCAAAAAGACAAAAGTATACATAAACATAGGCTTGTTTCCTGCAAGAGAGAAGCGGTCAACAGTTTTCAATGATGCCGGCAAGACATCATGATGTTCCAAAATATCAAATCCGTATCGCTGATCAGTATTCTTAATCCATAATATTCGTTATAGAGTCGTCATCTAAAAATGATGTACCTCAGTCACGCTTTGATTGTGACTGTTCATATGAGTACCATGAAGATCTTGAAGTACATGGGCTCATACGGCCCCTAGCCCCAGACGTTTACATCAACATATAAACATGTACAATGACTTACAGAATTAGAGTTATCGCCCTTTTGCCATTTTATAGAAAGCCCAGAGAGGCAGAAAGAGCCATTTTTCTTTTTATTTTACGCTTTTCAAACTATTTTTTTTCTTCACAAGTGACCTTTTTTGTAATTTTGATATATATGGTGAGACAGATCCGTTCTCATGAGGCTGGTTATCCAGTTCTACACAAACATCGATATGCGACTCAATACTATACCTACCCATAGAAAGACTGCTGCGTCTTGCTGATACTGCTTTACACTTACATAAAATATTTTGATCTGAAAACCACAATTATGCCGTTGTGTCATTTTTATTTTATTATTATTTTTTTTTTCTTTATATTTTCACAACACCGTTTTATGTGGTGAATTATAGGTCTCAAATGAAAATCATATGCTGGTCTGCTGGCGACGTTTTGTATACGCATTAGAGCCATTATTATTTTTACTTTATCAAATTTGTTTTTCTCTACCGGTTACCGTTTTCAGTAATTTAGATAAATACAACATGGGACAGATCCGTTGTCACAAGACTGATCACCCAAGACTGATACACATGCATCGATATGCGATTCAATACCACCTATCGGACAAGCTACTGCATATAGCTGATATTGCTTTAGAATTACATAAAATAGTTTTATCTGAAAACCACAGTTATGACATTACGTCTTTTTAATTTTTTATTTATTTATTTCAAATTTTGCCTTCTCAAATTTCCTGGCGATATGGGTCTTTAACGAAAATCATATGCTGGTCTTCTGGCGCCAGTGACGAGGATTTGTTGTGTTTGTTAATCTACCTTCGTCTGGCTGGAACCGAAGATTACTTACTGTTAATCACCCTCCAAAAATGGAAAACAATGGTCCACATAATGATCTATAGAAAATGGCTGTTAAAAGTGGGCCGGCGAGAGATTGCAGTCTGAGGATGTTATCATGTGTTTATAACAGCTCCTTTTAGCAAACTATTACAAGCGTCAACAACTCAGTAATGAGTTTCGCGGAATATCTTTTTTAACTTAATTGTTTTGATTAGTAGAAATCATGAATCCCCTGTGGTGACGGCTGTGAAGTTGTCACCAGAATGGTGAAACAGATTATCACGAAGCTCGAGCAAGTGAAGAAAAAAACTGGAAGTTTAAGTTTAGAGATATCTCTCAATAAACAGCATCGTCTGACTGCAGTAAATTATTACTTACTCTAATTTACGAGAAACAATTAAAGCTAATGGTTGACCTAATGAAAAATGGCAATAAACTTTAGAAAAAAATGGCTGTCGAGTGCGAATCGGCCGAAAACAGCTTCATTTGTTCAGGCGTGAGGATAACCTTTCTAATACTTTCACTGTGTAAACTGTGACTAAAGCGTTTACTGAAAAAATCTCCCTTTTTCAGAAGCATAAAAAAAACTATACCCATGAAAGTTCCATTGCATTTTTTTAACAATTAAACATCCAGCGTTGCATTGTACATTCTAAGTTAATAAGGCGAGTGTTACCAAAGTTTTACCAAAATTCGGATATTTTGTCTGCAAGAAATACACCTTACGCTCTACAGGATTAAATATATTAATTCTCGGCTTTACTAACGTAACACCTAACAGAATTGTTCGTACAATATCGTAACTACCCATTTAAGCTATGGATACAAAAAAAATAATGGGGATATCATAACACAGTGTAAGCAACAACAACAAAAAAGAAATTTCGTTTGATTAACTCAAGTGTTTTTCGAGTTAGTAAATATAGTGAAATTTATTGTCTTACCTAAAATAGACCGACAGACTTGTTAGTCCGAACTTTCTATGACGCTTCAGCCACGCGACGGACAATTTCTAACATTGTCTGACTTGTGTCAGAGTTCCATTCTCACAAAAAAATCGCAAAATCGGCACGACCACGGGGCTCCCAGACTTCATCCCAGTCACAATTATTTTGTTTAATTATTCGGCTGTTCTACAACACTTAGGTCACATCTAATGAATAAAGAATAATTTCCCTTAATTATCAGCCCAAATTTATCAAGATCCGTCATATTCTTCACATACACACGCGTTTTCCCCAAGCTGTAACCGTGATGGTCCGACATTGGTACCAACATGGTCCAGTACCAATTGGTAAACATATTGTTCACCGCCAATGTAAAGATAGATGTATGGGTGCCAACGATGTACCGATATAAAATGGTACATCATGGTGTGGTAAACATTTGGACCAATATATGGTTTCCTTTTGAAAGCCGCAGTTTTGTATTTCTTATCCCATAATGCAAAGCGTGTTTTCAGTTGTTTCCGGTAACAACAACAACAACAACAATATTGCGAGGCTGTTGTCGCTGTTGTCCGAAAACAAATGCTTCGCTGGAAGTGGACATCCGTAGAGGCCTGGGCATCATCATAGAAGTTTTGTGGTTGTTTTTAACTGACAGCAGTGTCTTCCAGATCATCGTCTTCAACCTAAAGGTAATTCCGAGTGTCTAAACGATCCTTTTTCACGGAGGGTCAACTGACACTTTTCAAGATTCAGAACAGAGTTCAATTTCCTCCGTAAGAAAAAAATCGGCCGTACAGACGAACTGTACGCCTATGGGCGAACAAGCTCGGACATATGTGATGGAAGAGCCCATTTTTAAACCATTCAAAATTATGTAACACCGACACACAGCAGATCTCCTCCCCCCCCCCCTTCTCCACACACACATGAGAATAGGGGGCTAAATACTTTACTGTACTGCATTAAAATTTCATCAAATCTCGTCAGGAAAGTATCCTTTAGAGAGCCCAGAAAAACCCAAGTAGCCTGTAGTCCAGACAATGCAGCCCCCCCCCCACCACTGCCTCACACACACACAAGTCACAACAATAGAGGGGATTGCAGTGCTCCAATGCAACAAAGACCAGCGGTGGCGCCCATGGGCTCATTATTCAACGCAATGAGTCCATGCATGGTTACATAATTTTGAATGGCTTCTGCATTCACTATATTTCCAAAAACAGCACAGTTACAAAACTTAAAATAATTGTGGTGTCCATCGCAATAACTTTATTTTGGAAATTTAGAGCATAACAATAGGTTATATAAAAAGGCATTTCCCAAACAATACATTGACGGTCTCCTGTGTGAGAAATAGTCATCTGAAGAGTCGAAGAATGAACAGGCCCGTAGCCAAGGGGGGTTTTCTGGGTTTGGTTCAGAAATTTTATATATTTTTCTAATATAAATGCCCTTTTCAAATGCTGAAGCGAACCCCCTATTTGCCCCTTTTCCCATACATGATACAGCGAACCCCCTGATGTGCCCTTTTGGATCCAAAAAGGATCGAGTGAAGGCGAACCACCCCTCAGTTAATCCTGGCTACGGCCCTGATGAATACTGTCAGATATGCTGCAATTAATCTGGAACGCTGGTTACCGCTATCAATATATGGTATTGACTATTGTAAGCTTATCAAATGATATAATTTCAAGATCAAACTGAATTTTAAAGATAATGGCCCATGCTTACAAATAAAATTACTGTCATGCAATGCAAAATGGTCCAAAACATACCAATTGTACATAGACTGTTCTCACTCGAATAAAAACTAAAATAAACATTGTTTCCTGATTGAAATTGACAGAAACTCATTCAAAGTGATTGATACACCAATACATAGAACATTTTTTTTGCTGTGAGGTTGTTTGTACCAAATGATACACCAAAAATGGAATATTTTAGAAACAGAACAGTACCAAAATGGAACAACATAGAAACTCCAAATGCACCATGGGACCTTTTCTAGTGTTATTGTTGCATCACCATGTTTGATGCATTTTCAATGTAACATTCTATTGTGACATAATGGTGGTAACATCATTGTTGATATCACACCACCAGATTGCTTCCAGTATGTATGAATGAAAGCAGTCAAAACCTATCTGTATCAAACCCATTGCACTCACCACTGCTCACTATGTATAAATTTTTCACCAGTGTAAATGTTCGTCACTTCATGTTTGCCCACCACCATCGTCGATTCGACTAATAAAATATTATCTATGAAAGAATTGGTTTGGTTGACATAAAATACTACAGCATTTTGTTGTAAGCTATATACTCAAACTAATTGCAAGGCATTGAATGTCATCAATACCTGAACATGAAGTAGTACATTGGTGAAAAATAGCTGCATTTAGTTTTAATACCATCTATTGATGGAGTAGGCACATGTATGTAATTTCCAGGCATACCTGTCAATCATAACCATTAGACAAGCTAACATTCATCTAGGCCACCTTTTATGGAGCAGCCTTGTGAGTTGTGTCACACATGCTTCTGATTGGGTGCGGTGCTGAGTGATGCACATATAGATGTAGGCAGTATGATATCAGCAAATGAGTGAATATGATTTAACGTCGCTTTCAACTATATTTCGGTCATATCACGACGTTGGGTCCTATTCCTTTTCACACCTGGGAACCCCACGGATAGGGTCCTATTTCTTTTTACATCAGGGAACCCCACAGGTGGGATCCTACTCCTTTTCATATCCAGGAACCCCACGGGTGCCCCAGTTAGTCACCTCTTGCGACAAGCTGTCTGTGGAGCTGAGGCCTATTCTCACCATGACCTGGGGTGTGTCTGTGTGACCCTGTAACCTCTGCTTTGGAGAAAACTAGCCAAGGGCTGATAGTGAAGACCTGGGATGAATTTGAAAGAAATCAGAACTTCCAACAATGAACATCGGCTTACCCGCCTTAAGACAATATGCATATATCGGCTGAATTACGGTTGGCTGCAGGGTGTGAAACACATGTCGTGGTGAATGTAAACACTGAACTTGCATATCAATGGAGTGCCCAAGTACATCCATATCAACTGTTACAAAAAATATCCAAGGTACATAACCTTATAAAGAAGTATGTCACTTCGAAATTTCGACATATTATGTTTATCATCAGGACTGACAAACAATTTTGAATTTGGATGGTGTGTGCAGCTGCTACTGATACATGTTCATATACACATTTATACTGTTCAAGTGAGAGACGATTGACCAAGCAAGTCTTAGCAGTCACAATAGGCAATGTAGTCGAAATAGTAGTAAAGTTAACACTTTAGTTTTAAGGGTAAAATAACTGTTTTGTCAGGCATGTGTGGAGAGTGGTTTTACAGAAAATTTATATAGATAAAAGAAAATGTGATCTTAGTTTGTTGAATAAAGTGAGTTCTTTGGATGCTTTCAGACCAGAGTTCAATATAGGTCATGTGCATCTTATAACCAGGGCTTCTTTAAATTTGTGACCAGTGTTTGGCTTTGTATTACTGTATTACTTTAGAGTTATTTGTAATAGAGGTTTATAATTGGAACTCATTTGATTAGAAAATGAGTCTGGTAGTTAAAACATAATCGATGTTACGGCCAATTATAGCAGCAGTTCCACTCATATTGCCATTGTGAGACCTGATATCAAGTACTGGGAATACTCTATATTTAGTGTTTTGTTAACTAGAAGCTAATCCCAAACATTGCTGCATCTTATAAAGTTGAAATGCAAAGGTTTTTAGATTCTTCTTTTAATATTTCAGATAAGTTGAATAATGATAGAAATAACGGGATATCTACTTCACTTGGTTCAATTTTAAGTATTTTGTCTGACAGAAGCTTAAATTAAAAAGCTAGTTCCCCAAACTCAGAGCTGATTGTGATGTCAGGTCAGACCAGCCTCCCGAGGACTGAATGTTACAAGCATGGACGTCTGACCAGGTGATCTGATGATGGGATGTCACAAACCAGTGTCAAACAAGGCCAGATAAGCGATGCAGATTTCATTTTTGAAATCGACCAGGATTGAGATACATGTATCAATTTTGAAGCATTCCTCTACAGCTACTACTAAAGGAGACAAGTACATAGGCTGATAGTTCCACAATTAACCCA
>JAVTVY010010545.1:0-47834 GCA_036873755.1 Hanleya hanleyi | reverse complement strand
CTCGGTGACTTTTTTCAAAAATTTCACCGATTCGCACGGGGACACTTCCTATCATGTTCTAAATGACGAGACGAGTAAAACGAGACCCCACAACCCTACCGCAAATGCATAGAGGTACGTTTCCCAGGGGGACAAACATCGGTCCTATACCCTCAGTATGGGACTATATGAGGCTATATCGTACTTTTTCAAAAATTTCACCGATTCGCACGGGGACACTTCCTACCATGTTCTAAATGACGAGACGAGTAAAACGAGACCCCACAACCCTACCGCAGATGTATAGAAGTACGTTTCCCAGGGGGACAAACATCGGTCCTATACCCTCAGTATGGGACTATATGAGGCTATATCGTACTTTTTTCAAAAATTTCACCGATTCGCACGGGGACACTTCCTATCATGTTCTAAATGACGAGACGAGTAAAACGCGACCCCACAACCCTACCGCAAATGTATAGAAGTACGTTTCCCAGGGGACAAACATTGATCCTATACCCTCAGTATGGGACTATATGGGGTTCGGTGACTTTTTTCAAAAATTTCACCGATTCGCACGGGGATACTTCCTATCATGTTCTAAATGACGAGACGAGTAAAACGCGACCCCACAACCCTACCGCAAATGCATAGAAGTACGTTTCCCAGGGGGACAAACATCGGTCCTATACCTCAGTATGGGACTATATGAGGCTATATCGTACTTTTTCAAAAATTTCACCGATTCGCACGGGGACACTTCCTATCATGTTCTAAATGACGAGACGAGTAAAACGAGACCCCACAACCCTACCGCAAATGCATAGAAGTACGTTTCCCAGGGGGACAAACATCGGTCCTATACCCTCAGTATGGGACTATATGGGGCTCGGTGACTTTTTCAAAAATTTCACCGATTCGCACGGGGACACTTCCTATCATGTTCTAAATGACGAGACGAGTAAAACGAGACCCCACAATCCTACCGCAAATGTATAGAAGTACGTTTCCCAGGATGGTGCTATACCTCCCATACCCCATATAGGCATTTTCCCGTAATTTAGGATAAAGTCCGTATTCCTTTTTTTTCCAGGAAAATTTTTACATACACCCACCCTGGAACTAGGGGGAGATAACTCTATTGATAGACAAGCCCCGTTAAGCCCGGCGACCTATATACCCCTCATACCCCATATAGGCATTTTCCCAGGTTTTTCGATAAAGTCCGTTTTCCGTTTTTTTTTTTTCAGGAAAAATTTTACATGCACCCACCCATGACTGGATGCCCCTTCACATATGCTTCACTTTGATACCTCACTCGACTCCATTGGCCCATTAGGGCTCCCCTAGTTCCAAAACCGCTATTTCCATACCCTTGGGCCACCGCGCATGCGCAGAATGCCGATATTTCAACCCCACACCCAGCCCATCAAATGCCCCTTCACGAATGCTTCACTTTGATACCTCACTCCACCCCATTGGTCCATTAGGGGCTTCCCTAGCTCCAAAACGTCTATTTCCATACCCTTGGGCCTCCGCGCATGCGCAGAATGCCGATAGTTCAACCCCGCGCCCAGCCCATCAGATGCCCCTTCACATATGCTTCACTTTGATACCTCACTCGACCCCATCGGTCAACTAGGGGCCCCCTAGTTCCAAAAAGGCTATTTTCATACCCTTCGGCCACCGCGCATGCGCAGAATGACGATATTTCAACCCCACGCCCAGTCCATCAGATGCCCCTTCACGAATGCTTCACATCGATACCTCACTCGATCCCATTGGTCCATTAGGGGCTTCCCTAGCTCCAAAACGTCTATTTCGATACCCTTGGGCCTCCGCGCATGCGCAGAATGCCGATAGTTCAACCCCGCGCCCAGCCCATCAGATGCCCCTTCACATATGCTTCACTTTGATACCTCACTCGACCCCATCGGTCAACTAGGGGCTCCCCTAGTTCCAAAAAGGCTATTTTCATACCCTTCGGCCACTGCGCATGCGCAGAATGACGATATTTCAACCCACACCCAGCCCATCAAATGCCCCCTCCCCTAAGCTTCACTTTGATACCTCACTCGACCCCATCGGCCCACTAGCGGTCCCTACAGATTGCCGAACACTTCCACGAAAACCCACGAGTTTGGGACTACTTTCGGTCCGCAGAGGCAGACCGCATCACCGCCAAACCGCATCACCGCGGAGAAATACATGCCCCCAAGGTCACGCCCCATTCACCCAGACCAGAAGTGACGTCATACCTGCGCACAACACTCCTGCGCACACCCCCCCCAATACCCCCCCAATGTCCGAGTTGTCTCCCTTGCATCCATAGTGTAGAGATGGCGCCACACCATCAATTGTGACGTCATTTTTACATCCGGGGGAAATAATAACCCATTTACGCTAACGCTACTACTGTCGTGTGATCACATGTCTACCAATAAATTTCTATCTTTTAACGTATAAGAACAAGAACACACATTGTTAAAAATCCAATTGTGCGCAAGATGCAGATATTACCTGTGGTTACAAATTGGTAAATCACACCGAGGGTTGAATTATAAGTAATCATCAACGGTCATTTTCCAAAAAGGACAATATAGATAATATATTTGTTTAGGTAGACCTTAAGGCCCATTTCCTCAGCACGCGTCGTGACAACCACAACTGCAAACCACAACTTTTTGCAGTTCCACAGGACGCGTTATGGCAGCGACACTCTCGCCATTCCAGCTATTCAACGGAAGGGATTCCCCACAACGTAACCGGGCTAACGATTTCTATCCCCTCCGATTGGTCGATAGTTCAGCGACAACACATTGAAATAGCCCTGGTTCTAATTTTGTCGCACGTCAAAAATGTGGTTCTGATGTCGCCGCGACTGACTCGTACTGGTGAGTACTGCACCATTGAATAACACGACAGCTATTTTTGGGATGTCGCTGCGAAAACGCGTGCTGTGGAAATGGGCCTTGAGCATATCGTTTGATGCACAGTCTGTCACTTCAAGTGTGACGTTTGTTTGTGTAGTGGATTACTAAGGGGAAAGGTTAAAGTCGAGCTGCCAGTGGCGGCCACCTGTCACGGTGGGTAAGAGATTTCCCATACACGTCGATGGAACTCACCATTTTCCAGACACGTGCGGATAAACGGCCACACTAGTACCAAAATATGCATTAGTCTGGCCGTTTCAACACCCCCAGTTGGGATTATTGAATGACATATCATGGAAAACGACAGGTAAGATGAGTTTTGTATAGCCTATCAAGTAACTAAGATATTAAGGAAGGATTACAACATTAAACCTGCTTTTAAGGTGATCTGGATGATTCTAACGAAGCCACACAACCTGGCAGGTAACCCCTGTATTAGCTTCCCGTCGTCCTATCAAGTCATGAAAACACTGTCAAAATGCTAACCTGAGTTATTTGAAACTGCTCATGAAGCTCAATCGCGAGTATTATAAAGGTATTTTTT
Organism: Hanleya hanleyi; assembly: GCA_036873755.1. NCBI lineage: Eukaryota > Metazoa > Mollusca > Polyplacophora > Lepidopleurida > Hanleyidae > Hanleya > Hanleya hanleyi. Next base: position 44,378 of record JAVTVY010010545.1, on the reverse strand, counting down.
ATTGAAATATCGGTTGATGATATTTAAACGCTTATAAGCGCGTATTGTGCAAACAAATCGCAGTGGCCCATATCCGTGCGACGGTCCGGCCATACACGAGCGTTTTAAATCATTTGCTATTCTGAAAGTTGCAAGAAGCACAGCTTCTATTAGTCTGAATGAGACAGAGGCTGATCCATTCCTCATGAATGTTCCATGCACCCTACATTAGGGATGCTTCACAATGTAACACAACTGCATGCTTTGGCAACATAATGCTCTCTGGTTATACGGGCTTTTTTAAACCACACAATTTTTATACTTACACGGGGAATCGGTGTAGCATTCCCACGTGTTATTAAAGCGCATAAACATGACATAAGGCATGACACCTCACTAGGCCCATACTACGGAGCCGTGGAAGGGACAGACGTTTTATTTATATTTTCGGTCTTCGAAAAAAAAAAAAAAAACGCATGTCCCTTCCACGTCAGTGAAAAGGGATTTTTTTTTTATTTTTCTGGCCGTCAAATAGTTTTCTTGCATCAACTCGCCTGGCCAGAGCAGCATATGTTATGGCAGCAATGGGGCAGGCTCATTGGTCACCTTACCTTGGACCCTGAGATAATATCTAGGGCCCTGAGATAATCAGCCAATGAAAACTTTCCTTTAGTATCGTTTCCTTATAGAATTATCATCCATTTGCGGCGTTACCCGCTTCAACTATGATGCAATGCTGTTTCTTCATAAGTAGTCATTAATGACGGTATACTTGGCTTTCATTGAACTATGGTATTACCTTCACAGAATACAAGCACAAAAGGCGAAATGGCGGTCGGATGAATAGGGAGAACAAAAGCGGTTTTCATTGGCGATTATCTCGTCTTAGATATTATCTCGGGGTCCAAGATAATTGACCAACAGAGCCTGCGATTCTCGTACCATTCACTGCCATGCTGCTTTCTCATTGGCAATTATCTAAGGGCCTGAGATAATTCAGTTGATGCAAAAGAAGAAAACTTTTATTTTGACGGCCAGAAAAGTAAAAAAAAAATCCTCACTGACGGAAGGGACATGTTTTAAGAAATACCGAAAATATAAATAAAATCTCTTTTTCACAAGTTTTGAAAGAAAAAGGAAAAATTTTCTGTTGAGGGTGAAAATATAAATAAAACGCATGTCCCCTCCGTACCATACCCCATGCAGGTAAATCGCTCCCTCGTACGATTCAGTTGTAAAGTCACATTTTTAGGGTGGAATTTTAATATCAACTTTTCGCAGCCAACTAGTCTCAATGAAACAGAACTTGCTCTATTACATACTACACCTGTAGCATGCGACTAAAAGCGCAAGTTTGTTTTCACATGTCAACTGTGATTGTATGCTACACGTTGGTGCTACAAATCGCATCGTGTCAACTGATCCTGTCTACCCCGAGTCCCTCACGGGGAAGTAAACATGTATAAATTTGTATACACGTTTTCATTGTTTTACCTGTCTTATTAAATTTTAGTTCATCAATTGCAACAGTTCGTATATAGTGTTGTCCAGTAAATGAAGGGAAATACTTTTGACGAATTCAGGAAAACAAGAAAACGAAGCAATCCGTTGGAGTTAACTTTGAATCCTCTTAAGCGACGCAGGCCATCTTCACCCCAGATATCTGGTATCCCTACAGATCAGGCCCAGGACAGATCAAAGAAGAAACGAAAAGAAGTGGGTGAACCCGTTCTCCTGTCGTTTTTTGAAGAAGGTTCATATGTTTTTATTATCTTATACTTGTTTATGGAACGCATATAACCAGCGACTGGTTTGTCCATCCGTTCATAATCTCGTCTAACATTTCATATAACTGAAATTTTTCCTCGTGATATCTTGCCTTTGATATGATTTAAAATCTGTCAAAACCTTGAATATATATTGCAAATCCATGTCCAAGTTGTCAGACGTTTTGTACATCCGTCCTATGTTCCGTCCATCGTTTTCGTCTGTGAGTCATTCTGTTGGATTCATTCTGTATGTCTGTGCTATATCTATCTTACCTTTCGCGATAGAATTAGGAAATTGGGACACAAACTTGTTGAAATGTTGTAGTCGTGTGCTCTCTGTCCATTATCTCAGGTTTATTACACATGGTGGAATTTGTGGCACAAATGCTTATGAAATTCTGTACATTGTTCTAGTTTGTTTTCTCAGTCCTCTGTTTCCGCACGACTGCAGTTTGCAGAGGGGGGCCCTTTTGCAGGGGTGATAGATGTATTGTATTTGATGGTACGGTACAGGATTCTATAATTTAAACACAAACTTATTGTGTAATATAGTCAGTCCGAGGCTCATGCTGTGGCGCATCACGTTGATAATTTCCTGGTTTTATGTAATCAGGTAATGAAATGTTGGAAATGTGGCGATTTAGACTGTATGCGCCCTTGAAACGTTTGTGACAAATGCTACACGGTAATTCTTCCCCATTGTGAGAAGATACTTCGTACCGTACATCGGCCCTCGCAAACTTCGTTTCACACGTCCCATATTCGTGCGGTTCCGTGGTTTTCTTAGCCGGAGTACTGGTCATGCCCAACTCCGTGTCCCATTCAGCTGACACAGTCGGGTCGATACTGACATGAATCTTGATCCGTGGGTGTGTCCAGATGGGCCACGCCAGAGATATCTAAACTACATGCAATAAAACAAGACAAAATCAAATTTCTGTTATGAAATCCTACATTCAACGTGAAATGGAGAAGAGTATTATTTCAAAAGGTATTGTACTCTTCCACTTAAGCGATAAAAAGAGCTAGAATTAATTAATGATCTGTGCATACATATAGCAATATGAGTTCAACTACACGTTGGCAGTGAGTGAATATTAAATACACTCGTGTATGGCCGGTTCACCACACGGATATGGACCTTTGCGGATGTTTTGTGCAATACGCGCCTTTTGGTGTTTAATTCATATCAACAGATATTGCAATGCAAAATATCTTCATAATACTTGGAATTAAGCTTCATGTGATGTTTCAAATAACTCAGGGAATCACTTTGACAATGTTTTCATGACTCGATATGACGGTTGAAAACTTATCCCGAGGTTACCTGCAAGTTTGTGTGGCTTCGTTACAAACATCCAGACCACTTTCAAAGCAGGGTTAATGTTGTAATCCTTCTTTAATATCTTAGTTACTTGATAGGCTATACAAAACACATCTTACCTATCGTTTTCCATGATATGTCATTCAATAATCTCAACTGGGGGCCTTGAAACGGCCAGACTTTGGTACTAGTGTGGCCGTTTATCCGCACGTGTCTGGAAAATGGTGCGTTCCATCGACGTGTATGGGAAATCTCTTACCCACCGTGCCTGTTCTATGAAAATCTGGTTTGGAAATTGTACAGGCACTATATAAGGGTATCACTTTAATATATAGAGATTTTCCCAAATCAGCAATACTTGAGTAAATAATAAATTATATATTTTATTATATATATTTTTTTTCACAACGATTTTCTAGTAAGGTGCTGTCTCCAATATACGGGTTGGTAATTAGGCTGGTAAAGATATTCAGCTAACCAAGTATCTTTCTTCTGAGTTACAGATATCGGTATCTGTCAATAATAGGTCGATCAAGCGAATATATTCTGCTTGAAGCTTAATTTACACAGTTATAAGAGATTACAGGAGTCATATTCATTTTGGACCTGGTAACATGTAAGATGTTAGATGATGCGTCATGTTCCACCTAAGCAGAATTCGAGTTGCGACATATTTCAATCGTGCCCAACCAATATATGTCCTTCTGTTTCTGACCATCTCCTTTAGAATATAACAATACTTCGATGCTTTTGGGATTTTTTCTGCAATATTATCATTTTGATAATGTATAAGTCGGCAATCTATTTGTACATATTCCTCCAGATATTTGTGCTACACCTACTCTATATCCCTGCTAATAACTGACCCATATTTGCTTCAATGCCTCGTGTAGCCAGGTCTGGCGAAGTGAGCGGTACACTATATGAAATCCGAGCTCAGGTATTCCTCAGTTGCGTCACCGCTTCACGGAAGCGAAAAGACTGCATTCCAGTCTCTCTGACATATTCCTCCGTCAAGGATACATTCCATCATTCCATTCCATAATTCACCCTTAATCAACCGACAGTTTAATCAGCCTTTAACAATACTTAAATCTTACCAGCATGTACCTCCCACAGGAGGGTAACCTCGGTGACCGAGTGGTCTAAGGCGCATCGCTGGTGATCACTAGCCTCACACCGTTGAGCCGGCACAGGTCCGAGCCCCGCTGGTTCATATGGAAAAGTTTGGCAGCTACTTTTCGATAGCCGGTGGTTCTCTCCGGGTACTCCGGCTTCCTCCACCATTCAAACGGTCTGTCACCATAAGAGAGACATAACTTTGAGTAGAACAATAAATAAAATGCACCCCTCACACGGGATGTGAATTTTAACAGGTGATTACAGCGTTTGTGGTGTGATCTCACCCGAAAACCTTAAAGGGAATGGCTCCAAGATTCAACTTCAGTTTGTCACCGAAGATTGCCAAACAGGACCGAGGCGTTGTTTGAAATAAATTGGTTTTTATTCGTTGATAGACATCGACATACAGCAACGTGATAATTTTATGACAAGAGTAGTCTCCATAAGAAATGTTCCATGAAGCTCTGATGTTACAATGTAGATGCTTACTTGTACATTATTTACACTCATATTTATTTTAATATTCACACAAAACACTTAAGAAAATAAACTCAGATTGCACACTATCCAAACACAGCTAGATGCTACCGTTACCAGCCTTTATCTGATCACGAATCTTTTCAAATTTCAACATAAGTAATAAACAGATTGTAAATCAATGGCAATTCAGTAATATTAATTTGCATTCTATGATCACGAATCGTATATATGTTATGTTGAAGTTTGGAAAGTTGCGTGACCAAATAATGCAAATTATTATTACTAAACTGACATTGATTTCCAATCAGTCACCAAATTGTAATATATATCATTCTACATTACTACATTAGAAATGAAATTGAAAAAACTGAGGCTTCAATAAAACCTTAAAAATACTACTGTTGATCCATGAACTGACACTCGTTCAAAACAGACAATAATAAAGACAATTACAAACAAATGAATATTGCGCACATATCATATTTTATAAGGAGTAATAGTCGACTAACTCGGTGTATAGACGGGACAAATTTAACAATATCATTTACATATATAAGGCATATTGCCACCTATATGACAACCAGCATGAATTATGTTTCATTGAACACTCATGTCGTCCTCATACAAGGACAATATTACGGAGTATGAAATACTCCCATGATTGACCTCGATACTACAGGTAAAATATCTGGAAATACAAGTAAAACACTGCACACCGGTTTTGTGCGCAGAATACTAAATATCTAAACTTCTGATCATGGACAGTGTCAAACCTTGATCGACGTACACGTGTCTTGAGTAGAGCATCTCACTTTGAATAATTGCGTAGCAACCATGGGTGTTCTCCTTCCACGTGACACCTCTAACTGCACATTCATATGGCTTACAAATACCGACATGTATATGGCTATGCACCACCATGAGCTCACAGGAGTTCACCGAGCACCTATATGGACACAACGGACATTGGTAGGCTTAGTCGCCGGTATTATTTATCTCTTGTCTCTTCACATGATCTGTTTGGAATCAGCTATAGCCCTTTCTGGAAAGTGCCTAATCTCTCCTGAATAGCTTCCGCTCTTTAGGGTTGGAGAGTATGAAAAACTGCTTCCGGGAAGTAGTGGCCTGGATTTCACATTTAACGAAGCCAAAGCAATTATTTTGAATAAAATATTAATAAAGTATCCCAGCATATTTGTTTGGAAAATTATACTGTTGTTATATTCTACATGAAATGATAGCCTGTATACGTGTACTTTAGAAAGACGATTTTCTAGAAATATAGAATAGTTTATTAATGAAACTAATTGTGGTATCCTTTTGTGCTTACCGGAAGTTCATGCACCACCTCGCCCCAAGTGAAACAAGAGAGACCCTTTCCGAATTGGGCCAAGGGACATAATGAGCAATTTATATGGAGGTTTCTCGGTACAAGTACTCTGGTGTGTCTTCGGAGCACCTGTTTGGATACAGCTATAAGGACATAGCGGGCCTTGTATGGTTCTTCCCGGATATGTGTTCTCTATTGTCTCTCTATCACACTCTTCGTCGCACAACTATATGTACACAGTGGACATGTGTATGGCTTTTCACCGGTATTAGTTTGCTTGTGTGTCTTCAGATCACCTTTGTGGACGCAGTTATTCAGACATGTTGAGCATTTGCAAGGCTTTTCACCGGTGTAGATTCTTCCGTGAACCGTCAAATGAAGTTTCCGGGCTGAGATTATGGACACATTGAGCATTTGTATGGCTAGTATGACTTCTCTCATGCTTCGTCATGTCACTATTAAACAACTCTCCGGACACAATGATCAGCTATGGGCTTTCCCCACCGACGGGGATTCTTGTACAACCAGTATCGCTAGATCGAACTTAAATATCGGCGAATAAATTCCAAAATGTAAGAGTTATAAATAATTTCTTCCCAGGGAGTAGACGCCATATTTTGTATACATGTTCACCAGTATCAATAATAGTTTGTTTCAAGACACATTTCGTATCTTCGCGTACCCGTACATAGTGAACATCTCTCTGACTTTCCAAAAGTGTAAGCTATCTGAAGTTTCTTTAAAAAACATTACATATCACACCTGTAACTATAAGTACGTATACGAGTGCTTTAAAATTATGGAAGAGAGAGGGTCCGGTTGAAACCGTACGGGTACGATACTGTAACAGTATTTAGATTATGCCTGCTGATCTTTCTCTAACAGTATTATGATTACAGGTAACATGTAAACTCGCCGTGTTAGTTAGTTTTTGTTATATATGCACATATATATCTTTTTCTGTCTTTTTTTATCTCATTTTGCCTTCAGTCTGTATGGCAAAAAAGAGCAATAAAACTGATTCTGATTCCTATATTTGCGTAAAAGACGGCTCATCTACAATGCAACAGTATGATTTCTGTCTTATCTCTTAAAATTCCATTTCCCTGCGCGGGGATAAAATCATATTGAACAACTACAGGTATGGATTCACAACCGTGAGTGTTCGTTCATGTTTCGTCAGAGGCGTTTTCTGGACATAGCTATACGGACAGGACAGACATGTCTAGGGTTTTTCGGTAGCGTGATATCTCTCGTGTTTCACCGGATAACGTTTCTCTGAACAGCTATAAGGTCACAATGGATGGGCATGAGTTATCTCATGAGTTTTCATGTGGTCTTCCCGGGCACAGATGTATGGACAGGATGTTACTTATGTTATGTCTCTCCGTACGTAGTGTCTTTCCTAGCAGAGCTATACAGACACAATGAGCATTCGTTTGGCTTTTCGCCAGTATGGGTTCTCTTGTTTATTTCCAAATCACCCCGCTGGACAGAGCTGTTTGGAGGCGGTGAACATTTGTAGGGCTTTTCACCAGTATGGGTTCGCCTGTGTCTTTCCAGATTGCATTCAAGTACACAACTATACGGACAAAGTGAGGATTTATATAGCTTATCACCAGTGTGGGGTGGACTGTCTCCCCGTGGGACCCTTTTGGTCACAGCTATACGGACACAACGAACATCTGTATGTTTCTCTCCAAAATGAAGCTTCGCGTGCGTCTTCAGATTAGCTTTCTGTACACAGCCATATGGATAAAATGGACATTTGTATGGTTTCTCTCCAAAATGAATCATCTTATGTGTCGTCAGATTTTCCACAGTGTGAGTTCTCTCGTGACTCTCCATATTGTTCGAGTAGAGCTATATGGACACAGTTAACATATATATGGCATTTCAGCAGTGTGGATTCGCCTGTGTCTTTTCAAAGCACACGTGAGTGTTAGTTCATGTTTCTTCAGATGAGTTTTCGGGGCATAGCTATAAGGACAGAACGGGCATGTTTAGGGTATTTCGGTAGTGTGAAATCTCTCGTGTTTCACCACATAACGTTTCTCTGAACAGCTATACGAGCACAGTGGACGGCCATGAGTTATCTCGTGAGTTTTCATGTGGTCTTTCTGGGCCCAGATATATGGACAGAATGGACATATGTATGGCTTTTCACAGTGTGACTTCTTTTATGTGTCTCCAAATTGTCTTTCCTAGCAGAGCTATACGGACACATTGAGCAATTGTATGGCTTTTCACCAGTATGAGTTCTCTCGTGAATCTTCAGACTTTCTTTCCAGCCAGAGCTAAATGGACACAATGAACATTTGTATGGTTTCTCTCCAACATGAATCAACTCGTGTCTCTTCAGGAGACCTTTCTGTACACAGCTATATGAACACAGTAAACATTTGTATGGTTTCTCTCCAAAATGAATCATCTCGTGTGTCTTCAGATTACCTTTCTGTGCACAGCTATACGGACACAGTGGACATGTGTATGGCTTTTCACCAGTATGAGTTCTCTCGTGAATCTTCAGATTGTTTTCCCGGCACAGCCGTATGGACAGAATGAACATTCGTATGGTTTCTCTTCATCATGAATCGTCTCGTGTATCTTCAGATTACCTTTCTTTACACAGCTATAGGAACACAGTGAACACTTGTATGGTTTCTCTCCAAAATGAATCATCTCGTGTGTCTTCAGACTATCTTTCCGTGCACAGCTGTATGAACACAATGAACATTTGTATGGTTTGTCTCCGACGTGAATCGTCTCGTGTGTCTTCAAATTACCTTTCCGTGCACAGCTGTACAGGCAGAATGAGCACTTGTGAGGTTTCTCTCCAACATGAATCATCTCGTGCGTTTTGAGATGACTTTTCCATGCACAGCCGTATGGACAGAATGAACATTTGTATAGTTTCTCTTCAACATGAATCGTCTCGTGTGTCTTCAGATTACCTTTCTTTATACAGCTATAGGAACAGTGAACACTTGTATGGTTTCTCTCCAAAATGAATCATCTCGTGTGTCTTCAGACTACCTTTCTGTGCACAGCTGTATGAACACAATGAACATTTGCATGGTTTCTCTCCGACGTGCATCAACTCGTATGTCTTCAAATAACCTTTCCGTGCACAGCTGTACAGGCAGAATGAGCACTTGTAAGGTTTCTCTCCAACATGAATCATCTCGTGCGTTTTGAGATGACCTTTCCGTGCACAGCTGTATGGACACAATGGACATTTGTATGGCTTTTCACCAGTATGAGTCCTCTCGTGAATCTTCAGAGCACTTTTTTTGTGCACAGCTATACACGCAGAATGAGCACTTGTATGGTTTCTCTCCAAAATGAATCATCTCGTGTGTCTTCAGGCTACCTTTCTGTGCACAGCTGTATGGACATAATGAACATTTGTATCTCTCCGACGTTATTCATCTCGTGTCTCTTCAGAGTACCCTTCTGTGCACAGTTATATGGACAGAATGAACATTTGTACGGCTTTTCACCATTACTATCATCTCGTAATGATTCAGAATGTATTTCCAGGTACAGCTATACGGAAACAATGACCATTTGTATCGCTTTTTATTGGTCTGCTTGGTGTTTTCTTTTTGTTTCTAGGATATGTGCCAACGAGGTGATGTTTGGCTTGTAGCGGTCATTGCTTGACCAGGTATTTACTTCTGAACGTCAAACAGACTCAGTTTTCGGTCACATGAACACATTTATCTGCAAGAATTTTAGCTTCTTCACGTCGTCTGTGATCACAGGTATCTGGATACTCCTGGAAGATAAATGTAAAAACAATCTAGTTCATCATCCGTATCTTAACGTTTGTCCTTCTGTAATAGTCAGGAGCATATTCGATTCTCCAGAAACCATGTTATTCACATGCTAAACTATTTTATAAGAACATTATATATTGTAGGTCTTGTGTTCTGTTTTAATCAATGTGTTGGAAGAAAAAAAACATAGGATAGAGCCAATCAAGAGATTGCTCGGATGTATCTCTTCCCTACCCTCCGGCTGCGGGGTAAAAACATGACACTGTACATTTAATTGTTGTCATATTTATGACGGGATCGGTGAAAAAGGTTTAAAACCTCATCAATATTAATATTTCAGATTTATCGAGTGAAATCTGTTGCACTAGGAATATATATGTCATCTCATAAAGAGGGCAGGCACAACCATGTTGAACATTTCAACGAAATTTTAGAACCTTCTGATGCAAACTGAGCTAGTAGCTGATTACACATGGAATATGTAACAAACCGACAGTCTGAACATGATAAACACCATATTATCTCCCAGCATATTTCGTATGCGGAGGCATATAAATCATCGAAACGAGTAAAAAAATAAGATGGAGAAACTCTCCCGACAGTACTGTACTATATGGTATATTAATGCATCCGACAAAGGGCCATACCTTTCCGGAATATCCCAAGAATTGGCGTAACACATAGCAGTGCGTATCTACAAGGTACTAAGTCTCTTCTACGCAAGCTACCCTCTCTGAAACTCCTACACCCATTAGGCGGAGAGTTACGACCCTCGCCGAATCTCTTGCACTCTGATGTGTCGACCTAAAGGTGTAAAGGCTTCAGGGAGGGCCGTAACTTACCATACACCTTGAAGAAAATCTGAATAACGATTTCGTTGTCTCTGAAGCCTTCTAGCTAGTAGCAATACTATTGGAAAAGGATCATCGATTAGACGCAATGCTACAAGGGGTACTACAAGGTCTTTTCGGTTGCGAAACGGTCCACATTTTTCAGCTACACTCCACGTAACGCGCCAAAACACCAATGCCATTGATTTCGATCTGCTTTCGTTCGGAAACCAATACAACAGTTTTCACTAAGGCTACGTCCGAGAATCCTCGGTATTCTCGGGTCTGAATGTCGGGTGCCGAGGGAAGCATGCTTGTATACAATCATGTGGTTGCTCTTTGTTCGCCAGACGTTTTCAATTATTCCCGCATCTGACCTATTTCTCCAATTTTGAACAAATGACACCTATTGGTGAGTTATATGTCGGAATCTTCAATCAAAAAGATGCACCGATATTCTATTCCATTACCTTTTTTTACGAGTGGGTGAAGTTATTCCATAAATATTGAGATATGTTCAGGTGAAGTTTCTAGGCGGGACCGTCGTTTCACTGTCGCACGTGACATGGAAAGTTTATACCCCGAGTAAGAAAACCACACGAGGCCATTTAATCACTGGCAGTTCTGATATTGAATAGAAACTTGTTTGTGGGATAATAAAGTGTTATATGGCATCCGTTTTACTATATCGCAGATATTACCAGCCGGGAAAAATGACCATTGTATACTTTGGACACTTTTGTTTTTTCCACCTCAATTCCTCTGATACTTTTTCACCAGTCAGCCGTATATTGTTACGGGTTTTATTGCTGATTAACGGGGTGCTCGAAGTTGACCCGTGATTGGGTTACCTGGAAAATGCCCAAAACAATACCTACGGCCCTATTATCTAACAGTGCTACAGAAATGTATGGACAGAACTGAAAATTACAAGCGTCTGGTTCGTCATTCATAATTCAGCCGTCGTCCATTAAAGAATATCCGCGTCCATAATCCAAAGATCTGTTCCACATTCCATATAACAGCATTAGCACCAAATTCAAAAAGACAGTCATAATATACATAAACATAGGCTTGTTTTCTGCAAGAGAGAAGCTGTCAACAGTTTTCAATGATGCCGGCAAGACATCATGATGTTCCAAAAATATCAAATCCGTATTGCTGATCAGTATTCTTAATCCGTAATATTCGTTGTAAAGTCGACATCTAAAGAATGATGTATCTCAGTCACGCTTTGATTGTGACTGTTCATATGCGTACCATGAGGATCTTGAAGTACATGGGTTCATATGTCCCCTAGCCCCGGGTTAAGCGGAATTAGACACAAGTTACGAAACGTAACGCCATAGATCTTGCACGCTATGCTCGTATTTTGCTATCAGCATGCGATATGTATCCCCAAATTTGAGTGGATGCGCTTGGTGGTGTAGCCCTGTTTTATAAGTTTCTGCAACAATGTTTTGTGACGTTGATTAAAATCGCCACATTTAAAACAGGATCTAGCAAATGCTACTAGGCGCGATATGTATACGCCATATGCAGGTCCCACTGGAATATTACTCTCCATAAAGGGATAGTTTACTATGTCAAAATTGTAATCATCTCTTTTGTCATACACTCGACGAGAGAGAAGGCCCGCTTCATTTTTATAGAGATATAGGTCTAAACATGATGTGCCTGTAGGGCTATCTGTAGTTTCCTTCAAATCCAGTGAAGGTGGAAATATATCCGTCACTGCGTCATTTATATAGCGATTATCCACAGCGAGAAGATCGTCTACATAGCGTTTGGTGAATGAAAAGGAACGGGCTTTGAATGGATCGGTTTTTGAGTGAGTGAATAGCTTGTAGAGTGAGTTTAACATCGCTTTCAACATTTTTCAGCTATATCACGACCGGGAAGGGAAGTGAGGGGATGGGGAGGGTTACCTACGTGTGACAGAGCAGATCTAATGCTGCCATTTTATAGCGCTGTCCCACTGAAATATCATGTCGTTCGGTTTTTGAAAGCACCTGCATATAGTCATATTCATAGGAGAACAGGTATAGGTCAGCAAGCAGGGGTGCACAGTTAGTACCCATTGGAATACCTATATGCTGTGGAAATATTGTGTTGTCAAATTTCACATAGATATTTTTAATGAGAAATTCAAGCAAGTTTATAAACAAAGAAACATCCCATGAATGATACCTCTTGTATGTAGTAGAGCTAAAGAATGCTTTATGGCTTCCTACATTTATATATATGATCAGTTTTCTTGAACACAGATACTATTAATGAATATAGACAGCCAATAAGGTCCCGATGAGGGATTGTAGTATAGAGAGTCGAGAAATCCCATGTGGATACATGTCTGTACGGTAAGCTGCAAATCTGCGCATCATCAGACGTGTAAAGTATCTGACGATAGGAAAGTCTCGATGAGAAAATTGCTATTAAAATACCAAAAACACAAATAAGTCCTGATATACAGGCTAGATATATGTTGAGACTTCTCTGAATGGACCTTCAAAGCAGCCCCATCAGATGAAAAGAAACACATAATTTTTATCCAAAATATCCACGAAAATATTGATTCCCACCTACATATTGAAGGTGGGTAAAATATTCTAGGCAATGGACATACGGAAGCAGATGTGACGCATTCAACCATCAGAGTGCAAATGAAAATCCGTAGAAAACAATACTGCGCGTTTTACTATCCCCTATTTTGGAGATTAGTAATGGGCTGTGTTAAAGACGAATCTGAATTTGAACGTCACCAGTAATATTCTACACATTCTCAAAATATGTTAAAATATCGATATTTTTCCTTTTTTACAACTGGTCTAACAAGCGATCTAACAACCCCAACATTTCACCTTGTGGAGTGATACAACGAAGCTGTGGCAGCATTGATTTCGAACGATATGCAACAGGTGGCACAAATTCACGTCTGGCGACTAAAAGCAACCATATAACTTCACAGAAAAGTTTCCCTCGCACATCACATTCAGATACGAGAATACGGGGGATCCTCGGACGCATCTTTAGTATCTCAGCTTCGATTGTATTGTATGTTCATAACATTAGACTGCTGTTCACAGTTCGTTATTCGAGGGAAAGAGCAATTATTTTTGTCAGATATGGAGAAAAGCATCTGTATTTTTCTTCAATTATGGGTACTTTGAACTCCAAACTCCGCATATTAAGAGCGAATGTCATGCACTATATGTTTGCATATTCATATCCCAAATCTGCCACCAGGGGGCGCTGCTAGGGGCACTTTAATGAGTCACCGGCTACTCGAATAGTGGTCTGATCTATCTGAATAGCGGTCTAGCTCTCCAGAGACAATAATACGAATACTTCAAACTTGTGAATGGGACTGTTCAGAGAGTATACCATGAGCTACAACACGGAGACTTCAGTTCCTATATCGGACGCCAGAGGGCACTATTACAGAAGACCGTTTACATGTCGGTCTGAATAGTGGTCTGGCCCATCTGAATAGCTGTCTAGTTTGCCATATCCAATATTATAAACACTTGGAAGATGTAAGTAGGCATATTGATAGAGTATGTCATGAGCTGAAAAGTAGTCTTCAGGTCGTAGATCGAGTGCCAGAGGGCGCTACTAGGAATGCCCGTTTACATGTCAGTCTGGATAGCGGTCTGGCATATCTGAACAGTGGTTCACCTTGCCACAGTCAATAATATATAATAGAAACACTTCAAACTTGTAAGTGGACATATTGAGAGAGTATGTCATGGGCTACAAGATTGGATCTTCAGCTCCTATATCGAGCACCAGGGGGCACTACAGTGAATGACCGTTTACATGTCGCTCTGAATAGCGGTCTGGCCTATCTGAATATACATTTCCGTGGTGTTCATTCCAAATTGTTACATGGAAAATGTGGATATCAGATGATTATGCTCGAAAAAACACAAATTTTACTCAATCTTGAAGCCACATAACAAAATGGAGCCGATCTTAACATTTCATGATACCAAGAGTTATCTCCCTCTAGCCATTTTTTTTTTTTTTTTTTTTTTTAATATTCTCCCAGATCATTCAATCACCGGGACTGAGTCGAAACTGGCTCTATCGGTTTCATTTATCGCCAGGGTGTGCGAATACGAGTTCTGCCTGACGACCCCAACACCTGGGGTGAATTCGGATGATTTTTAGACTCAATTTTTAGCTTAATTAATACTTATCCAATATGGACAAAATTTTAATCTCTAATACGTGGAACGTCATTAAATATCTGTGCCAGCAAATTGAAATCTGTGGATGAGAAAAAACTTCAAATTCGTCCGAATACTCCCCAGTTTACGGCACCGGTATACCGTGAAAAAAACCCGCATATATTTGCATTCTAACCTTTCTTTTTTTTTTTCCTGTATTTTTCATGTGTTTATTCCATATCGTGCATAATTCAGACTAGCCTAATGTGACACATGTTTCATGACTGCACACTCAGTATTCCATTTGCATTTCTCAAAACATTCTGTAACAGCAACAACAACAACATCACCATCACTCGACTTGTTCAATACTGACCCTCAACAATATATACATGAATTTTCCGATCTTCAACACTGGTGTAGTTCCCAACAATATATACCAGTACATTTTAACTCACCCGGGGCACTCAGTTCATACCAATAAACATAAGAAAGAAAGCTTACAATGATAATAGCCACACCCTACGTGATTGAGGTTCATTGTGGTCATCGCTGGTACAACGCGCCACAACAATCTATAGTCATCTGAATTTCTTAACTAAGAAGTCGTTCGGAATATGGACGGAAACGTTCTGAACGCTAACATCTTGTTAGCTTTCGAATATTATATTACATTCAGAAGTCAAGAAATGCTTGTACATGTAGATTATTGTGTTGTATATCACTATTCGGTAGCTGCAAACTTTGATAATATAAAAACAATTAATTCATCATGTGGCAAGAAAAGCACACAAGATATACGGAAAATATGTAATATGTAGGCCTATTCGGTATTTGGCGATGTGACCTTGTTTGCCTGGTTTGCTCGACTCCACCAAGAAAATATCCAGTGGTGAAGATACGAACCCGTGAAAGCAGTTCGCACGGGCTATGATTGGCAGTGAGAAGATATCGAGGCGAGAGCATCGTTGTGGACTGTAGAAGGAAAGAACACGCATGTCCGGGCCGTGTTTACTTGATCTCCATCTCTACAAGCTTCGACCGTATTGCACAGCCGTACATGTTTCGAGTAGAGACAATTAGTGTCTATAGCTCAGGCTGTGAGAATAATTTGTAGACGGACGAAGAACTGCCGAAGCGGGGAATAGAGAAGCAATTATTCCACATTATAATCTGGATAATTATCATAACTCCGCCCCCTACATTCGACCGTTCCCAGCCGGTGAAACGGGGGTCAGACGGTGAGGCTATTTTCACAATACAGGCGAGGTGGTGTTAGCAATTTGGATTTATTTCATATGTTTTGTGAGGTTATGAGCAATATTAATGGATATTCATTCATGGGAAATAACAGTCGTCATTTCAATCGTTCGGTTGCATATCAGAACGCCTTGTACCTAAATATATCGTACGAACACTCAGATTAATGACTATTTGCTCATTGTCGAAGTAAGAGAGGTAGTTTATGGAAAGGATTTGGCACCATAAGTCGTCATTTTGGCGTATAGGTGATGCGGTTGAAATCGAAAAAAAAATGTCCTAAAAATAATTGTGTTTTAATGGAGCGACAAGAGAAATTAAATGTACGCAATATGTGAAAGCTCTAGCTCGATTGCGTTATGATTATAGTTATGAAATGAATTTAGACACACATCTAGACACGAAGGTGATGTGCGGTGACAGTAAATCCCCACTGCTGGAAAATCGTTTTGGTTCGAGGGGTCCTTCGTGTCTAAATGTGTGTTTGAATAACTCCATTCAGACCCTTTTTCACGACATAGCACATGCTGCGGATTTCAATGTCATGCCATAACCATTATAACTATAAACATAACGCAATCGAGCTAGAACTTCCACAAATTGTGTACATCTATTCCCCTCCCCCTTACATTAAAACACAATTATTTTTTAGGACATTCTATTTTTTTTCAATTTCAACAGCGCCATGTATAGGCCAGAATGCCGCCTTATCGTGCCATCTCCTTTGGACTTGGCAAAGAAAAACCGCTGTCCATCCTTAAACTCCAATCATTCGACCAAATACATATCTCTTTTTGCATGGCGAATTATACATTCTTTTTATATTATCAAACGTTGCAGCTACCGAAATAGTTATATAAAAACCATTAATTTACAAGCATTTGTCGACTTCTGAATGAAATATAATATTTCAAAGCTTCTTAAATCGAAATAAGTTTGTACGTTTCAGACAGGCTCAGTCCAAGTTCCGAACGAGTCCTTAGTGAAGAAATTATAATGACCATAGTTTGTTGTGGCGCGTTGTACCAGAACGAACAAAAAAGGTGGACATTTATCATTTGAGATTTCTCTTATGTTTAATTATTAGTATGAACTGAGCGTCACGGGTCAGTACAAAGGTACACATATACATAGTTGGAAACTACACGAACGTTGGAGATTTGAAACTCCAGGTATGTATTCTTGCGGGTCGGTTATTAGTGAACCGAGTGTTGTTGTTACTTACTTTACTTACGGTACACTAGAAAAACTGCGATCCACCATGGAGCAAAAAAACAAAATGATAGAAGCTAGCCATCACCAAGCCATATAACTTTTTCGAGACCGTATTGATCCACATATTGGGGCGACTCATTCTGATGTCGTTTGTCCACGTTTTTGTCATATATGGCTCACCAACTTTTGTTAGCAGCTCAATAATGGCTAACTTTCAGGTTACTTTGCTTCCTTGATCCATACAAGTGGATCATTAATCCACAACGAGCCAACATGAAGTGATGCCCCAATGGATCACAGAGATGCATACTAATCTCCCCTGGTTGGAAATTGGATCATCAGTGGCTGAATTTTGCAAAAGAGTAACATTATATCTTTATTTCTGGATCATCGATCCAAAAATCTTTATTACTGGATCATCGATCCAATAATGATGAATCAATGATCCAACAATGACAGAACACTGCATGCTGACCCACAGTAGTCAGTGAGTGTCCCAGATTTGTCTCACCACTGGATCAAAAGATCAGTGAAGTTTGACGATAGAATCAAGTGTTCTGTGTGCCTTTATGTGGATGCACACATCCGTTTCTCATGAAGGTGCATGCATGTCCATTGTCTAATGCTCTTGAGAATTTAATCAGAATATAAATTATCAGTGATTATCATTTCAATTGAAAAAATGTTCAACACTTCAGAAAATATTTTCCTAAGATACTGCTTTTAAGGGTATTTTGAATGGTTATTTTATTTAGATAGAAAGTCAAAATTCTACCAGTGATGCTAATCAGTTATTACATGGATCAATGAACCATTGAGCGAAGACATAAACTGGTCTTGCTTTATCATCATAATGTATTCCCCCAGTCTATGTTTATTGGTGCTGCGTTTCATGGAAGGGAAAGGGGAATGGGTTGCATTTTTGTTTAAATCCCGCTATGGAGGGAGATGTACACAGAATTTCTTGGTACCATACATTTACCGGCATCCAGGTATCATTAGGATTGTTTGTAATTATTAGGCTTTGAGAAAACACAATATTAATACAATATTGGCTGTTATGGCTGCAGCATTGCAGGGGACATCCACTTTCAGCGTTCAATGCAGAGCACACTGTTTTACTTCCCAAAACAAAGATATCCTTAAACACAGATAAATTTCACGATCAGTTTTCAAATTTCAAGTAAATTGATTGAAAACAGAACTGTTAATATTATGTATCTTATGGTAAAACATAATGCTGGTTATATTATCACGTCGAATATTGTAACATACCTACATGAAACGAAGTAGCTTTAGTGTTCAAACTGATTTGTACATGTGGTTTATTGTTATCAATATTATTATTCTTGTTTGTGGGAAATGTATACTTATAAATATTTTTTTCTGGATGCATTGCAATTTCAGTCGAATACCAATGCATTGTGACATAAGATTAAATTTCCTATGGTTCATGAAAGTGTATATGGACAGTAAGTTAATTATATTCTCAGACATAACAGTTTCATGAAAATTCAAAGTTTTGCTATGTCCTTATTAAACAATTTACTTTGCTGAAACTAAATTCGCAGTTTGCTTCATGGAGCCACTGACTGGTGACTGTTCAGTTTATTTGCCTCACTGAATCGCTGGTTGAACTGATACAAATAACCGTCCTGACAAACTGCAAAGTTATATCTTAACAATTTTGGCTAATTGAGTCGAACAAAGTTCCATTCGGACAGCAGTGCAAATATGACTCTTCTGGTTGGAATGCAGCCAGTGCACTTGCCTAAAAACTGACTCAATAAGTTAATCATATAATAATAATTTTGGATCATTTAGCCATTACCTGGGTGAGACTGTAATGAGACAAAATTCTAGAGGAGAGGGTCAAATGGCTCAATAATGGCTACTTCAATGATCTCACAATTTGAAGGACTCACTGGTGGATGATTAATGGTTGAATAAGTCTTTCAGTGGATCATTCATGGATTCCAGTTTTTCTAGTGTACTTGCTTACTTGGTTGGTAGCTTATCCCTCATCGGCTAGGGCCAGGGATCTCAAACGACTCTTAAAGGATGCCACACTTGGTGCAGATACTGTTGCTTCTGGGAGCGAGTTCCAATCATCAATGACACGGTGGGAAAAGAAGCTTTGACATATAGTTGTTCGAACACGTTTCTTATGGAGTTTTCTTGAGTGGCCTGTCAGTGCAATAAGTGGTGTACAAAAATAAAGTCGATCGGAACGTCTCCGTCTATCAGAAAGTGACAGTAATACAATCGGTTCCGGACAAAGTTTCAGACACCTCTTCTGCACTTTTTCCAACAAATTAATATCCTTTTTCATACTGGGGTTCCATACTGGAGAGCCATACTCTAATAACGGACGAACAAGAGAGCAATACAGAGAAGTAACCTTCTCTTTAGTAAAGTCTGTGAAGCAGCGTTTAATCATCCCTATCCTAGAGTTGGCTTTCTTAGCGATGGATTCCACATGTTTTGACGATGACAGATCTTTAGACACAAAAACTCCTAAATCTTTAACTTGGTCAACAGTCTTGAGAAAGGTGTTATTCAAAGTGTAAACATAGTTAATGCATTGACGAACCCGGATTACTACACATTTCTCTGCATTGAAATTCAAGAACCACTTTTTAGACCAAGCTGCCAGGGCATTGAGATCTTTTTGGATTTTTTCACAGTCATCCTTATAATTAGCTTTGTTGTACAATTTAGTGTCATCAGCGAACATTTTGGCGGTACCGGTTACTTCTGAAGGTAAGTCGTTGGCATACAACAGGAATAAAATGGGCCCAATAATGGTAATGGTCCCCAAGAGGAGACACCGTTTCGAAGAATCACCTTCTGTCGCCTACCAGATAAGAATGACGCCAACCAAGATAACACATTTCCATGTATTCCCAACTGCTCGAGTTTATAAGGCATTGATGGGGAACAGAATCGAATGCTTTAGCGAAATCCAAGTAAATAACATCTGTGCTCTCGCCTTTGTCTAAAGGTTCTGTCCAGTCTGCCAGACACTCAAGAAGTTGGCTCACACACGACCAGGAGCCCTGGAATCCATGCTGTTCACACGAGTTATTTATATGTACGTGGGACCACAACGAGTCCAAAATTATACGCTCAAGTAGTTGACAGATCTGACTTGTAAGCGAGACTGGTCTGTAGTTGTTAGGTTGAGTCCTATACCCCTTCTTATGCAGTGGACATGCTTTAGCGTCTCTCCAGTTTGTTAGGATCTGTCATCGATATTACCCCGAAAAAGATGATTTTGTGGTCTAAACTAATTAATGGGTAGTCACGTACTAAGTATTTCTGGCTATCATGAACTACAATATGAATTCAAACTTCGGAACACAGGAGCAAAAACAGAATTCGACTCCGACCACCGCGCATGCGTCCTTCATCGTTGTAGGGCCTACGTTGTTGAAGAGTATTTTGATTAGTGCTAACACTTTGATTATTAAGTTGTATAGCCCGCCTAAAAGCGTATTATGTGATAACGATTTCCGACCGTTTGTGTCTGTTCTATATCTGAGACAGTTTTCCAGGTACAGTTCCATTTTTGTATGAGTGGATACTCTTGGGGCAGAGGCGTATTTGGGTATATTGGATGCGTATCAGCATGGTCTGGCCTACAAACTAGAAAATCATTGAACCGTTCGTGTTAGCCAAGTTGACATGGCTTCGTTCGTTCCTACTACGCCATGATGCATCTCAATGAACTTACATGTACACTCCGGGATCACACGCCTCCATAGGTCGATCGGCTCTATCCGTCAATAAAACAACCCCTCCCAACTCTCTGTCCATTTGTTTTATCGATATCGACAAAGAGTTTCTTTGCCGTGAAGTGCTCATCCATCTGCAATCAGTCTTCAAACATCAACGGTCGGTTGATATCTCCGCCATTATATTCGTACGTATCACGTGATCAGCAACGTATCGTGCGGATCACGTGACCGGTCGTACGAAGATAATGGCGGAAGTTCAACCTGTCTTGGATGTTTGAAGACTGATTGCAGACGGATGAGCTCTTCACGGCAATCAAACTCTTTGCCGAGCTCGATAAAACAAATGGACAGAGAGCTGGGAGGGGTTGTTTTATTACCAAGTCGTGTGACCCCAGAGTGTACATGTAATTTCATTGAGAGGCATAATGACGTAGTAGAAACGAACGAAGCCATATCAACTTGGCTACGTTCGTGTCCGGTCTCTATCTATGACAGTTATTTATCCCCAGTTGCAACTTACACTAGGTGGAGACGAGGTGTTGCGTATCAGAATTGAGGTCGAGGTCAGAGATCAAAGGCCAATGTGACCCGAAAACACGAATCATTGAAACCTTTTTTTTGTGAGAGGACGGAAAAGGTCGCGATGACTCCAATACCAGAGGAATTAAAAATTACAATTTTTGTGTCAGTAGATAGGGGTGGACGACTTGTCACGTACCAAACTTGAGGTCACGTTCAAATTATGGTTAAGGTCATTGTGACCCCGAAATCAGGAAATTTTTAATAGTCGCATTTTTTTCAGACAGTTGATAGATTAGGTTGAGACGATGTGTCACACACCAAAATTGAGATCAAGGTCAAAGGTCAAAATCACTGTGACCCCAAAATCAAGTCTCGATTTTTTTTTGTATCTGTGGAAAAATCAAGGGTACGATGTGGCATGTACCAAATTTTAAGGTCAAGGTCAAACTCACTGTGACCCCAAACTCAGGAAATGATTAAAAATCGACAAGATGACCTGATAACATATTGTCCATCCCCACCAAGATAGAAGTCACTGACAAAACTATATTGGCAAAGTGAGCATACGTACATGTATGGTATTTCAATCTGCAGTTGTAAATTACCCAAGCAATACCCTGACGTTGTCATTATTTTCATCATGTACTGGAAATACGATACTGTCCTGGATTAAGGTAAAACGGGGTAACTTTGACACAACTTTATCTCCAATCTGATTTGGAGACCAGAACCACACTATGTCAACACTGGGTACCATTAAGAGTCCACACTGGATACATTTGGACCTGTTCAAATTATTGTTGTGATAACCACAGATATTTATTGCATGTAAATTTGAAAAAGGAAAACTTGTGTCAATGTTACCCCTCGGTGAATGCCCTGGGGTAACATTGACATGCATCACCAAAGTCATAGCAAATCAGCTGGGGTAAATTTGACATGTTGAGCTGGGGTAACTTTGACATCATCATGGGAATCAATGGTGAACTTGGTGTCAAAGTTACCCCAAATACACAAAATTACTGAAAATAGTGGCCAGAAGAAAGAACTGAATAAAGCTACTATCAATGATTAGTACTTCTAAAATAGTATATTTTTACTATAAACTCAAAACATTGCAGCACTTCACCATAGAAGTTTTTGTGTCAAACTGTTATCAGTTACACCAGTGCCAACTACATGTTAAGTGGTCATCTTATGAAGAGTGTCACATGACTGGCCACCTTCTCCCTGCTACCTCGGCAGATAACAACATCGTATATAGGCCTATGAAGGTAGATAACTGTCTATGAGCTGTAACAATATGCTAATATAACTAAAAAAGTTGTCAAAGTTGTTCCACTGTCAAAGTTACCTCGTGTTACCTAACACTTCATATCCGACTTGTCTCGACGTATATTGCGGATATACGTGAACGGAACAACGGTTGATTTTGAAAGGATATAAGCATAATGCGCATGTCAGGATGCCTTTACGTCACTAGTGATCAACGCAACAGCAACTGTGGAATTGGTGTATGGATAATGATAACTTCCGGTGTTACACACCGCCGATAGACGAGGTGGGATATTTTAATCAAGATTTCTGTCTGTATTTTAACTTATGTAATGTAAGCTGTGAGCAATCTGCAGTTCCATGATGTCAAAAGATTAAAGATCATTAAATCATTTAAAAATTGTTTTGTCCGTCTGTCTGTCCATCTTGATGGATTATTGCCAGGCTTTCCAACTTCATATAACATACGCCACGGGCGATGAGGCAGAAGCCTATTGAAAATTACTGGCCTTTATCTATTTTATCATTGTCAAATTCTAGTATTGGTGATATCCTTTGAAGGATTACATTCTGTGATCTTCAGTGTGCAACTGGTGATTAACTGGAAAGCTTCTCAATTTGACTGACCAGTTCCCTTATGTATTAAAACACCATCACCATACATTATCAACATCTCAAAGGAAAATGGTCTGTTCTCAATTACCGCCTCAAGATGTCCGCTGATGGTTTCCACAAACCCCAGAAGAACCTTTCCCCCATACTCGTGTTGCGCATGAGTTAAGATAGATTATTGGTGGGTCTTCGTCTGACCAAACACCTGACTGTATTTCTCTATCCATATATATAGAATATGGCCAGAAAATCCACGTAGTGTTACATGTTTCGAGCGGAGAGAAAAATTAATTGTTAAAAAGGGTATTGTGTCTTTTCAGACAAGGCTGCATTAGTTTCCTAGGGAACGAAATGGAATATGTATCAGTAAAACGGGAGAATGTTGACCAAACGGACGAATCCGTGATAAAGGACGAATTATGGAGCCAAAGAACCAAGAATATGTCTTTGAAGGAGGAATTGGGGATCCAAGCTGGGCTACACAACCATGTAACAATAAAAGGAGAACCCGTAGTCGAATTTGATGTACATGCAAATGGTCAGCCACTACAAAAGATCCTTTTACATAGACCGATTAAACAAGTAAGTCATACCAGGTGTATCCCGTGTATGTTATATACAACAGCTATAGCAAAGGTCACAACTCTCGCAAACATACATTATTTGGTCAAATATTGACCACAAGGAAGACCGTGACATACAGATTTGTCAACACTACACGAGGATATAGCAAATTGAATCGCATCTCAATATTGAGAAACTATCCTGCACACGTTCAAGTGTTACATATTCTTATAATTTTGACCCATCCACTGTATCCGGTGGATACTTCATGTTGGAAGCTATTGGCAGTCTTTGTGCAACTGAAAAGGCTCTAGTCTAGACACATTGTTGTTCCCAGACTTGGCTAGTGTATGCATTGCCTCGCGATTCGTACATGGAATATGAACCCTGTATCCCTTCCACAACCATCCACTCACCCCGCCTAGTAACATCAGTAGCTTCAGAAAAATGTATATAAAATAGCCAAGGTCAAACTTCGATCGGTGACCGGGCACTACTGGCTGGGCTGGTAAGTGTCCAGGATAAAAGGAACTGTGAGCACTCTCGTGGCCTGGCGCATGTAGGCACCGTCTTGATATGAGAGAAACATAATCGAAAAAGACGTTAAATCGTACTCACCCACTCACTCATGTAAAATAGCCATTTCTTCCCATGGATAATAGCTTACTGTGGTATATTGCTGATTCTTAAAACATTACGTTGACCTTGTCAGATAGTCCAGTCATGATAACTAGACTGATTGTTTTGATCTTCCAGGAGTGTCCGGGCACATGCAGTGATACTGAGCAGACCAGACTTGAGGATGATACAACCTCGGTGGAAAAACCTTTTCCTGTGAACCTGTATCGGGCCTATAATGTGTGCAGAAATTATACTCTGGTGAACACTAGCTGTTCCAGACCAACCACCACATCCCTGACACATGTCCTAGAAACCCAAAACGCAGACCAGATCAGTGATAAGCTAGACCATGAGAGACCACATACCGGCGAAAATCCTTTCAAATGCCCAATTTGTCCATATAGTTGTACCAGGAAAAGTAATATGCAGAGACATCAGAGAACTCATACTGGTGAAAAGCCATACATATGTTCTATATGCCCGTACAGTTGCTCCAATAAAAGCCGTCTGCAAACACACCAGAGAATTCATACTGGTGAAAAGCCATACTTATGTTCCATATGCCCGTACAGCTGCTCCGATAAAAGCAGTCTGCAAAAACATCAAAGAACTCATACTGGTGAAAAGCCATACATATGTTCTATATGCCCGTACAGCTGCTCTGTTAAAAGCAGTCTGAATAAACATCAGAGAACTCATACTGGTGAAAAGCCATACACATGTTCAATATGCCCATACAGCTGCTCTGCTAAAAGCAGTCTGCAAACACATCAGAGAATTCATACTGGTGAAAAGCCATACAAATGTTCATTGTGTGCGTATAGCTGTACACAGGAAAATAATCTGAAGAGGCACCAGAGAACGCATACCGGTGAAAAGCCATATCTATGTTCCATATGCCCGTACAGCTGCTCCGATAAAAGCAGTGTGCAAAAACATCAAAGAACTCATACTGGTGAAAAGCCATACATATGTTCTATATGCCCGCACAGCTGCTCTGTTAAAAGCAGTCTGAATAAACATCAGAGAACTCATACTGGTGAAAAGCCATACATATGTTCAATATGCCCGTACAGCTGCTCTGTTAAAAGCAGTCTGCAAAAACATCAGAGAATTCATACTGGTGAAAAGCCATACAAATGTTCATTATGTCCGTATAGCTGTGCAGATGAAAATAATCTGAAGAGACATCAGAAAACTCATACTGGTGAAAAGCCATACAGAATGCTCGTTATGTCCGTATAGTTGTACACAGAAAACTGATATGAAGAAACATCAGAGAACTCATACTGGTGAAAAGTCATACAAATGTCCATTGTGTCCGTATAGCTTTGTCCTGAAAGACCACCTCATTAACCACGAGAGAACACATTCCGGCGGAAAACCATACAAATGTTCATTGTGTCCATATAGCTGTTCCTAGAAACACCTCCTCACGTACCATCAGAGAACTCATACTGGTGTTAAGCCATAGATATGTTCAATATGCCCGTAAAGTTGCCCCAAGAAAAAATCTGAAAAGATACGAGAGAAATCACGCCGTCATATAGATAGGGATCAATACTCAAAAGCCATATAGCTGACGATTATATCCGCACCGGTGTGTAGCGAAAAGTTTCACTGATGAAAATATATATTGATGGTCTGTGTGTCAGGATAGCTGTGTAAAGAAAGGCCATCGGACCGAACGTGGATAGCTCACAGTGGTAAATGTCCATCCGGGTGCTCATTATGAAATTTGATAAATGAGGGTTAAGTATTTTTGTTTAAAAAAAAGATGAGATAATTCACACTGGTCATAAAATAAGAGATCGTCGTATATATATTTCCGTATTGCTTTGTTATGAAGGGTCATACCCGAGGAAAGGTAACGGATTTCATTATTACCCTTCGCTGTATTAGTTCCATAGAATTAGGTTTCATAAATGACCAGGTAACTTGTTATACTGTTCTTTAGTTACTCATTAATAGAGCATTTCCACAAAGTGGCTGCTCTTATAATTTCATGGGAAACGGATCCGCGGCCGCCGCGACTTTGAACGGGAAATTTGTCTGATTGTATTTTGATAACCTCAAACTTCGTCTGAGCGACTTTTTTGTTTCATTGAACTCCTATGTGCCATCTTCCTAGAGCTTTAGATCTCATCTCCTTGTTTTTCGTGGCATTTGGTCATCAATTGGTGGCGCTATGGACATGAATGCTGGTAAACCTGTATAACATGATATCTTGTTTAATTCCATGAAACTTCGGTATAATGATCTTGCAAGATAGGCAAAGGTCTGACAATATGTTAGTGGTGTTGGCGAAGTCATTGAGGCGCGTTTTTGCATCTCAGAATAAGATTTCTTTTTACAAAAATGGAAATTAACTTTCTTGAATCAGAAGTAATTCTAGTTTGCTTAACATGAATATCACATTCCCAGTGTTATAATTTGCATCATTTTTAAGCCAAATGACCTTTTTTTTTAATACGTGAAATTCTCATGAATTAAGTCCAATATCTACATTGCCCTAGCCATATCTGAAAATTTTGCTTCATCATGAAGTTTCGTGATATTTGTTCATCATTGGATAGCACCATAGGCAGTAAACTTATATAGCACAATCTATTGGCTGGTTATGAAGTTTAGTATTGTGATATTGATATACAGACCAAGGATTTCAAAGGAATTTAATTTTTTTTTATTGTAGTTTCGGGGCTACCCGGCCATGCGGATTTTGCGGTCCATCAACATAATGCTTCATTTATATTTCGTTATCCATTCTTTTTCACAATGCATAACTTGATCAATATTATGGTTTAAAAATGGATTGAATGGACGTTGGTTCTGATAGCGCTGGCATATATGTAGCAATGTTGCTATTGACAGCTATCTATATCAAAATCTAGGTTACATCAGATCCTGCTTTCACACTTAACTAAAATGCAATCAGAGAATATATGCTGCCATCAGTATGATGTGATACTGTAACACTGATATTTCCCTTTATCTTGCAGGCCTGCATATTGTATGCCTGTATGCTGACCATTCAGATAACATCTGAAGTGGTTGACTTATTGTATAATGCGCTTTACATAAAGGGACTTGTTGACTGTTTGTATCAACAAAGTAAACACTTTCTTTACAGAAGCAATGCTACTTCTCTCTCCAATGTTGATATAATAATTTGATCCTGTTCATTGTAAGGATATCTCAACTACATTTATTTAATCCTCAGTGGCTGTGAAGCCCTGGGCATTCCACATGTCTGGAAATGCATTGTGGTCAATTTTTGTCAATGGGTGAAATCACAAATTATCACTCGGTTGATGCTCTTTTTTATATGGAGGTCCTCAGAACTCTAGATATGAAATGGTACATACCATTGCATTTTGACAGCATAGTTACAACTGTTGATAACTATTTTTAGACTGAACAAGTAGAAAGATTTTTAAAGTGAAACTTCTACATGCCTGCTATATGGCACGCCCCATCTGGGACTTTTTTTATATTGATATGAAGTAAAATGGTGTTTTCTGGTGCATTTTGACAGAATATTTAGACTTCGATGATAATATGCAATGATGCCTCAAGTGGAACTGAATTGCCCATGTCATTTGCCTATACCTCTCTCTCTCTCTCTCTCTTTCTTTTCAAACCACATATGCAGCTGGTGATGGGTCAGTAGCCTAATGACTCACCTTCACCGGTTTTATCAAGTTCAGCATTAGCAATAATTTTTAAAGGACTGAAGATAGGCTCTCTAAATTCATAATACGTGTGCAGTTGGTGATTGATTAAGAGCCTGTCCCAGTTGACAACCTTTTTCCAAGGTTATATACTGGATATTAGGACATAACATGAATTCATCATCATGGTTGTGGCTGCGGTCTTCCATTTCAATCTATCAAGGTTTGAGTGTGTTGCAACAGCCTCATGATTCAACAGTAACTTATAACCAAGCCGTATTGGCTGAGCTGGTGAAACACCCCCCATATCCAAGCCCTGACATACCACATCACTGTTGGAATATCGGTACCACAGTGATGGACCACACCAATGAAGGTTCCCGATTTATGTTGAATGTCGTTATTGCCCAAGTTCTTCAACAGTAATTCGCGGACTTCCAGTGAATAATTATAGTGAAAGGTGTCTATTTTTATTGTGTGGCATTTTTATTTGCCGGCATTGTTTCAGATAGAATACTACAGCCTAATTCGTACAATCTGGAATAAAAAAGGGGCTTGAAGTTTTTATGTTCAAACTTGTGTAGCAAAAAAAGAGGGAATTCTAAATTTTATTTTTGTTCTGATATGCAATTTATTAATGTCAATCAAGAAAAACATTTTTTTATTGGTAGTTCTGGTACATTACCCGACCGTGAACATAAATGAACACTTCTCTATCTACTGACCGAAGTTTTAGTTGGAGGTCTTGTTACCACAAACATGACAATCATGGTCTCACGAGCAACATTTGCACCAAATGGAGTTATCCAACTGGTGGCTAAGCGTTTTAAAGCCACTTCCTCCCTGGAAAGCGATCTTCCTACTAGTCACTGGCCCTCACTACAAGAGCTTGGGGAGGGTGGGAGTGGTTTTAAGGGGAATTGTCTAAATATGAGGTCTCTATACATAACCCTATGCTTCGTATTTTCACAACATTATGTGAAACGTACTTTGGGCGAAACGAGAAATAAACGATTTCTCTTCCAACAAAAAAAACACGCCAACATATTCTAGAAGGGTGGTTCTTTTTATTCCCGTTTTCAAATTGTTAAAATTGTTAAATTTGTGTATATATGCACCTTTGCGGACGATTGAAAATCCAAATTGACGGTGCATTTTATCCGTTTCACAGAACAGATAGCCCGCCTTTTTAGCCCACCATCACCAAATCGCTTTTCGTCCGTGGTCCGTCCGCAAACAATTCTTGTTATCGCGATTTCTCAGGAACTGCTTGATGGATCTTTCTCAAATTTGGGACACCAGTTCCCCTTGGGGTCTAGTTGTGCAAAATACCTTTTTTGGTCCGATTCGAAAATCCGATATGGCCACCAGGCAGCCATCTTGGAATTCCCTATGAAACCTTGTTATCGCGATTTCCCAGGAACTACTGCATGGGTCTTTCTCAAAGTTGGTGCACAGGTTTCCTTTGGGGTCTGTTTGTGCAAGATATCAGTTTTGGTCCGATTCGAACATCCAATATGGCCACCAGGAAGCCATCTTGGATTTCCCCATGAAACCTTGTTATCGCGATTTCTCAGGAACTACTGCATGGGTCTCTCTCAAATTTGGTACACATATTCCCCTTGGGGTCTAGTTGTGCAAGATACCTTTTCTGGTTCGATTCGAAAATCCAATATGGCCACTAGGCAGCCATCTTGGATTTCTCCATGAAACATTAGTAGTAGGTAGCGGCCCGATCCGGTAAGGTTTTGCCGGGGGAGGTAACTCTTGCATCCACCAGGGGGCGCTGTGCCGTATGACGTCACTTCCGGTCTGGGTGAATGGAGCGTGACCTCTGTATGACGTCACTTCCGGTTTGGGTGAATAGTTTTGAGGATGATAGATGTACTGATCTGTCTGTGGGGATGTTGTTCATCTTCGTGTCTTTTCGGTGAGAGGAGCATGTACTGGGGTTTTTCCCACAATGTCGTTCACCTCCGTGTTTTTTCTGTGAGGTCCGTGAAGATGTGGCGGGATGTACCGAGAGATGCGACGGCGGTGTGCGAAGAGACACAGAGATGACCGAAGAGGCCCGGTGATTTCGTTGAGGTCCGTGAAGACGTGTCGGAGGTGACCGAAAAGACCCGGAGGTGACCGGAGAGTGCCGGAGTTGACCGAAAATACCCGAATGTGATCACCGGAGAGTACCGGAGGTGACCGAAAACACGCGGAGGTGACCGGAAAGTGCCGGAGGTGACCGAAAAGACCCGGAGGTGATCACCGGAGAGTGCCGGGGGTGACCGAAAAGACCCGGAGAATACCGAAAAGACACACGAAGAATACCGAAAACACCCGAATGTCACGAAAAAACGTATAAAAGGGAGGATTTTTAGGGGTTTGGTGCATTCATCGGACTGCCAAACGGAGCTATCTCACCTGCCTGCCTGTCTGACCAGCCAGCCTGACCAGCCTACCAGCCTGAACCACTCTGACGAGAGGAGCTATTGGCCTCACTGGAGCATGAGACGTGGAGAAGATTTTCATTTTACCAGTGCAACTTCACCAGCCTATCTCACCATAGCAGCTACTGACCAGCCTGAGCCCACAGTCATGGTGTCATCCCACCGAGCTAAGCTTCAACAGCACCGTGTTCGCCTCATTGATGAGATGCAGCATGTGGCCGAACTATGTGATCTGCTTATGGTGGAAAACATAATCCTTAAACCCGATGTCGAAGATATCATGGCGCAGAAGACCACTTCACGACAAAACAGAGTCCTCATCGACGATCTACTGCGCCGTGGCCCCTTAGCATTTCAAGCCTTCGTGGAGGCGCTGAAGAAGACGGGAAATGAAGAAATAGCAGATCTACTTCAAGTCCAGGATTCAGAAGATAATATCTTAGTCATGGACATGGACATCGCCGAAGAGCGTACAGCTACCAAACGTACGCACCAAGAGTCCGGTCTACCTGCCAAACCCAGTCCACCTACCAAACGGCCCCGACTAACACCTTTAGAAATACCTCAGCAAGTGTATCAGCCAGTGCCCCAGCAAGTGCCCGAGTAAGCGAAAGAAGAGGTGCTACTTCCTATGTCTGTGCAGGAGATCAATGACATTATCCAGCAGGCCTACCAGGCGGCCCAGACGTTAACGCACCGGCCTGGGACGACAAACCACCTAAGCATATCGCCTTGACGTTGGACACCTGGATAAGAGTACAGGCCATTCATTACGCCGTCGATGCGCTCATTGACCACCAGGGGAGCGACGAAGCGAAATTTTATGTGGGTGACGACATCTTTCTCACCTGTTCTACGTTTAACAACATGCTCCTCGTGCATATTCGAAAATGGAAAATGAGGGCAGACACGCAAAAGCGTATTCCTTTACCTCAGGGTGTCACCCTGAAAATACCTGCGTGACGGAAGCTGCAGAGTCCCACAGCTGACATTCATGAAGTCCTGTCTGACCAGGTGACTCAGTATATTTATAAGAAGTACATCGACACATTCCTGGATCATCTCAGACCCCGCATTCGACACCTGCGTATCCAGAAATGTGCAGGCTGTGGGAACAAGAACGGGCTCTTCAACACGCATACGTGTGTGGACAATAGTATACCATCAGACGCGCTCATCACTGAGGCACTACAGGACGTGAACGAGGTGCAAATTACCGAGGCATTGGAAGCTGCCTGCCCACCCAGAATTCCACGTGAACAGATTGCCACCTTCATCTACGTGCACCAGGGGCAGAAAGACGATGACGAGTTCAAACAAGTCTTGTTGCATAAATATTGAACATTTCACACAAGTCTTGTTGCATTGAACATTCAGACATCACCGTATTCCTACATTCTATGTTCATTCAATGTTCATTCTACGTTCATTTAAGCGCCTTGATAACGTATAATTGTATTAAAAAATTCAATACCAAGAGTCTACTGTGGTGAAGACCTTATGTTCATTCTACTGTGTTAATAAAAATAGTAGAAATTCAAAATGTGTGTTAGTGTTCATTCTTTGCAAAGATAATTGTATTAAAAAAAAAATTCAACACTAAAAGTCTACTGTGGTGAAGACCTTATGTTTTCATATTGGTGAGGGAGCTGGTGATTTTTTTGTGCTTTTACTTAGAAAGTTTTCCCCCTTTCGGGTGTAAATAGGTGGCCCTAAAAAGGGCCTTAGGAAAGAATAGCGTCATCACACTGTTACGGGCGGAATATTTTGTTCACGCCTGATACCCACGACCGACACACAGGGCATCGTATCTTCAAATGAAGCTCCTCTGTCTCGGGGCACTGGCACGTCCCCCTATACATGTTAGGGATAGCAAGCATTCGCCACATAGGCACAGGTGACCACAAGGGAAAAAGGCGTACGTCGTCTCTTCGTCTTGACACACGGTACAGGTGGATTTTTGCTGTTCCTTAGTCAGTTGTACACGTAGTTTAGACTTGTCCTCTTCTAATTCATCAATCTGTTCGTTCAGGCGGACGATCTCTGCTAGAGATGGTGGTGTTGTCATTCCTGTTGCGGTAGCCATCGTTGCGGTAGCCGTCGTTGGTGTAGCCGTCGTTGTGGTAGCCATTGAAGCTGTAGTTGCTGGGGGTCTACTACTGTTTAACCACTCCACCTCTGGTAGATCTTCATCGTCTGTTGCTTCATCATCATCATCCTCTTCTCCCTGCATAGCGTCCCTTATTTCTTTATCTTGTTGTGCGCCTCTCCGTCTCAACGGATCAGCAATATGAGCTTCATGAACACGCTGCAAGCTCGTAATGATTGTAACATGTTCGTTGTCTTCTCCACTTGGGCGAATCCGATCTCTATGTTCTCTTGGATCTTGTTGGTTCATCGTGTTGAATAGCGTCCGTCTAGTAGGATTAGCCATGATGCATGGATAGCAGACGAGATACTGCGCGCTTTTTCTAGTCTAACCGTAGAGCGCCCGGATGAGCGCTCGGACGTCATCGAAATCTTCCCATCGAAACATTGTGCTTGCTCAGGCCCGCTGAAAGTTTGTGTTTCTTTTCCATCTTCAAACCGGTCTCATTTTGCAATAAATGCGAGTTGACGTGTAAAACTTATTTCAACTTGAACTTTGGGAACTTATCGTGTATCGTTGAAAAGGCTAGCGGTAGACTAACCCTATATTTTTACTGATTTTGTCGATTTTAGACCCGTATGGTTATGGGAGTGGTGGTGTGGAAAACCCTGTAAATTTGAAATAAATCGGTTTCCCTCCGTAAATACACTTTAGGTGTGTTCCTCACATCCTTA
Source organism: Hanleya hanleyi (assembly GCA_036873755.1). Taxonomy (NCBI): domain Eukaryota; kingdom Metazoa; phylum Mollusca; class Polyplacophora; order Lepidopleurida; family Hanleyidae; genus Hanleya; species Hanleya hanleyi. Next base: position 10,846 of record JAVTVY010010545.1, on the reverse strand, counting down.
TAATGTCGCCCTGAAAATTGGAGTGTTTTTACGGAGGTAAACCGATTTATTTCAAATTTACCGGGTTTTCCGCACCACCACTCCCATAAACATACGGGTCTAAAGTCGACAAAATCATTAAAAATATAGGGTTACCCTGCCGCTAGCCTTCTGAATTTATCAACGGTACACGATAAGTTCCCAAAGTTCAAATTGAAATAAGTCAACACATGGATATTGATGGAGCGCACAATATTATTAACTAGTCATGGCTTGACAACATATTAGAAGAGCTATTCAAAGCTGATGAACAAGAACACCAACCGGTAGAGGGTGGCGAGACTTTCACTCCAGTCTTACAACAAAAGCGACAGTATCTTAACCATGTTACGGGTGAATTCATCGATATTGAAGACGACGAAAAAGAAGAAGAGGCAGCGGATGGAGATGTTACCGCCAATAGTACTCCCCAACACGAACGGTTTGAACGAGTCCTACAAGATGTGTTCAAACAACATCAGGAACAAGCCCAAGACCAAGAAGTAACCGGAGAATTCATGGATGGAGTGGACAATGGGTCATTGCAATTTTAATAGGCACCCCCCTGTGGATGGTTTTAAAATTTGGGAGGGGGGTATATCGCCTGAAAGAATTTTGGGGGGATGGTTGATGGTGGAAAAATTTGGGAGGGGGGTATGTTGTCTAAAAGAATTGGGAGGGGGGGGGGAGAAGCGATGGTTAATAATAATGGGGGGGAGGGGGTGCTTCACTTTTTGTGTTGGGGGGGGCGTAGTACTCTTGATTGTTATTGCATGTAAAAAGTGGTAAATATATTGGGAGGATGGATCATATAAAATGCATAGTATTATTCTTGCTTCAGTCGTTGTATGCGCGCATGCAGTGAGCATACGAGAGTGAAGTATTCTTCTTATAAATTTGCAACACGATCGGATGATATAACACCACAGCAAATGGCCTCGCCATCATCTCTCGTCGTGGCTCGTATATCAAAGCTTACGCCATTACAGAAGGCTTGTCTAGATAAATGGACGACAACGGTTTATTTATAGAATCCCGAATCAAATTCTGGAACCGCGTCACCATCGTGACCCTCACGGCTTCTGCCACATCTGGGTTACCCAAATGAAACAGCGCGTAATCAATTTATTCACGTGTCTATTTCTTCGCCGCAGCTCGCGGGAAGGAAAGAATGCCGCGCATTTATTGGAAGTTAATTTTAGAACAGCATCAAATCAACCGCTGGAAAACGGTCGCTCTCAAGCAAGGTCGGCACGTTGGATACAGTGTATGGGCCTTGCTATAGGAAGATATGACATCGCAAACTAATTAGTTATTAGAGCATTTCCACAAAGTGGATGCTCTTATGTTTTCATGAGAAACGGCTCCGCAGGATCCGCCGCCGCCGCGACTTTAAGCGTAAATATCTCTAAACCCGTTAAATATTTTCGGGTCATACTTGGTGTGCTATCTCCTTAGGCCTGGGAAATTTGTTTGGTTGTATTTTGATACCTGCTGCTCAAAACTAGGTGGCGTTGTAGTCAGAGCATAGGTAAACCTTTCTCTGACGATTTCGTCTGAACGGCTTGTCTGATTTCTTTCAAATTGTATTACCATGATCTCGAAGTGTAGTCAATGTGCTGAAAAGGTTTTGGTGTAGCTGGCATAATTATGAAGGCAAATTTTTTGCATCTCAAAAAAAGAGTTTTTCGTGAAATGAAAATTCACCAGTTCGCTTGAAGAAATATTTCAAAACTTTTCTATTTTAGGTTGCCAAGCATAAATATAGGATTGTCGACATGATAATTTCCTTTCGGTGCGAACCAAATTGCCATTTAAATGAAAAATTGCATTTATCTGACTTGACAAAACCTCTATAACTATTATCATGAATAAAGTTTTTTTCCATTGAACTCTTATGTGCCATCTCCCTAGGGCTTTAGATCTCACCCGCTTGTTTTTCGTGACATTTGGTCATCACTAGGTGGCGCTATAGACATGAATGCAGGTAAACATGTGTAACATCATATCTTCTGAACTTGATCTTGCAAGATAGGCAAAGAACTGACAAGATTTTGGTGGTGCTGGCGAATCATGGAGAGTCATTTTTGCATTTCAAAATAAGATTTTCTTTTCACAAAAATGGAAATTTGCTTCTTAATCAGGGAAAGGTAATTCTGTTTTGCTGAACATGATCATAGCATTCCCAGTGTTATAACTTACGTCTCTTGTGAGCCAAATGGCCATTTTTTTAAATATATGAAATTCTCACGACTTGAGTCCAATATCTACATTTCCCGGCCACATCTGAGGATTTTGCTTCATCATGTAGGTTTGTGATATTGTTCATCATTGCATGGCACTATAGACAGTAAACGTTTTTAGCACAATTTATTGGCATTTAATCTGTTTATGAAGTTTATTATTGTCAGACAAAGGCCTGAAGGACCACCTCTCATACGGATTTTGCAGCCCATCAACATAATGTTTGATTAATATCTCATTATGCCCCCCCTCTAATTAGAGGAGGGCATATAGCGATCGCTTTGTCCGTCCGTCCGTCCGTCCGTCTGTCCGTACCCACATTCGAACCTTAAGTGGTTACAATTGTGCAACATTGTAACGAAACATTGTTGAAAGTTGGTTGCAATGTTGCACAATAATACCACTGATGGATGTTTAGTTCAAAAACACCAAGAAAAAAAACAGTGTTTTAAAATCGTTTCTTATAGAGAAAACACTGTTTTAAAATCGTTTATTACAGAGAATATCCATCATTAAAACACTGTCTTTAAAGAATTGCACAAGGCATTCTTAGGAGGTTATCCACTTAAGAAGAAAAAACCACTTAAGACGTCACTATACGCAAGAATGACCACTCAAGATATCAAATGTTAGAGCGGACAGTCTGTCCATCCGAGTTTCTTGTCCGCGCGATATCTCGGTTAATATTTGATGGACAGGATTGAAACTTGCATGGAATGTGCCCAGTACCTCGTAGTTGTGCAGCGTACAGTTTTTTCCGAGTTTCGGTATAATTTTCAAGAGTTATGGCCCTTTTTCTGAAATCTCTGTGAATGGGACTTGTCCGGGCTGGATCTTGGTTAATATTGTAGGGACAATTATGAAATTTGCAGCATATGTGGTCAGTGCCCTGTAGTTGTGCAGTATGAAGTTTCTCCGCGTTTTGCGTATATTTTCAACGAGTTATGGCCCTTTTTTTCTTCAAATCTTTGTAAAGTGGGACTTGTCCGGGCTGGATCTCGGTTAATATTGTATGGACAAGTATGAAATTTTCAGGATATGTGGTCAGAGCCCTGTAGTTGTGCAGTGTGAAGTTTCTCTGCCTTTCGCATATATTTTCAAGAGTTATGGCCCTTTTTTCTTCAAATCTTTGTGAATTGAGACTTGTCCAGGCTGAATCTCGGTTAATGTTGTATGGACAATTAAGAAATTTGCAGGATGTGTGGTCAGTGCCCTGTAGTTGTGCAGCGTGAAGTTTCTCCGCGTTTCGCTTATATTTTTAAGAGTTATGGTCCTTTTTTCTTGAAATCTTTGTGAATTGGGACTTGTCCAGGCTGGATCTCGGTTAATATTGCATGGACAAGTATGAAATTTGCATGATATGTGATCAATGCCCCATAGTTGTGCAGGATGAAGTTTCTCTGTTTTCGGTTATATTTGGAAGAGTTATGATCCTTTGTTTATCAAACCTAAGTGAATGGGATATATTTCTTTGTCCAGGCTGGATCTCAGTCCATAATCGATTTGGAAATGGCTATATATATGTCATTCTACATTCCAAAGCAGACCACATAGGTCCTGAAGCATGAAATTGCCCCAAAAAGAGTTAATTGGGTGCAAAATTCAAAGTTTACTGATCGCTTCATAATTTCACCACAATATACTCCCAAGGAATGTAGGTCTCATTTTCGGATTGGACGAAAGCCCCGGCGACCATCTTGCATCAAAGCATTGTATTATCACTTGTTCATCGATACTTTGAATATGTATTATGCGAGGCATGGCAAAAAAATTGAAATAGAATTTTCATAATTATGAAGGCCTCCACCGACCAATACAGAACAGAACAATGGCGGGACAGTGTTGGATTAAAGCGGAAGGGGGGCATACAATTGAGCAATCTCTGATTGTTTCCTTCCTGTGTTATACATTCTTTTATTTCAATTACTAATTTTCTGAACAGTATGGTTTTAAAATGGATTGAAATGGCATTGGTGCTGTTAGCGCTGGCATAATCATGTGGCATAGGGTAAAGTCAGCTAAATATATCTTAGTCTAGGCTACATCAGTGGATGGTCAGTATGGAAAATTTAAGGATTCAAGTGAGCTTGAAGTCAGGCCATTAAATTCTGCTTTACCTTTCAGGCCTCATATTGAGGCCTGTATGTTGACTATTCTGGTAATAAAACCTGTAATGGTTGACTAATTGCATAATGCAATTTACAGAAGTGGACTAGTACACCCCTTGTGTCAACAAAGTAAACACTTCATTTCCAGAATTAGTGTGATTTCTCTCTGCATTACTGATATAATAATTTGAGTGAGTTCTCAAGTCCATTTCTTTATCTCCAGTGGCTCTGAAGGCTTGGGCCTCCAGATGTCTGGGGATGCATTCTGGGCAGATTTCAAGAATAAAATCACAAATTATCACTCAGTTAATGCTGTTGAACATAATGTTGCATTTTGACAGCATAATTACAAATGCTGATAATTATTTCTTGAACTGAAAAAGTAGGAAGATTTTTTAAGTGAAACTAATACATACCTGCTATATGGCACATCCCACCTGGGAATTTTTTACATGTATATCTAATTGAAGTAATCCATTGGAACCACTGATAATTTTCCAATAATATAGGAGAAAAGCAACTCCAGGTAGGGATGACAATTTCATTCTGTATATTTCACTGTTGTTATAGCATCTTCAGCAGTGAGCAAAGTTACAAACAGCTCCATACGCACAGTATATGCAAGGCATAATGTGATCTTAGCCAATACACATTTATGAATAGGTGAGCCAGTAAATTATGTCAGGCAGGTTGGACGGATATTAAAATGCTGTCATTTTCAGAAATTTGTTAAATGTTAAGCGATGACCTAACAGCGATCTACAAATGGTGTGATTCAGGTAATACAATACACACTCTAATTGATGAAAACCATACATAATCTTCTTATCTGACAAGAACTAAGTAAACTGCACAAATGAATAAAGTATGGTGATATAGTGGGTATGTACCTACATTGAATATTTTCACATGCCATGAAGTTTGGATAAGGACTGTCATTTTAAGATAATATAGGTATAATTTTCTTGGCAATCCACATCAGAATTGATGGAATCCTACAAATGTAACTCGCATGTTTCATAATTGTATATTCCCATGCGAGTTACAACAATTGTAGAGTTATCACACTATTTGTAGATCGCTGACAGGTCATCGTTGAACCATCTCTGAAAATGACGGCATTTTAATATCCGTCCAACTTGACTGACATAATTTACTGGCTTACTATTCATAAATGCGTATTGGCTAAGGTCACATTATGCCTTGTATATATACTGTGCATATGAAGCTGTTTGTAACTTTGTTCAATGCTTAAGATGCTGGAACTAATAGCGAAATATACAGAATAAAATTGTAATCCCGGCTACTCGGAGTTGCTTTTCTTCTCTATAATAGAAGTAAAATGGTGTGTTTTGGTGCATTTTAACAGAATATTTAGACTTTGAAAATGATATGTAACGATGCCCCAAAATTAACTGAATTTTCCATGTGATTTGTTTGTCTGTCTGTCTGTCTCTCTGTCTGCCCATCTTTCTTGTCATACTACATATGCAGCTGGTGATGGATCAGAAGCCTAATTAATGAAATTGACTGACCTTCACCTGTTTTATCGAGGTCAAATTTATTGTTAGAAAGGAGTGAAGATGGACTCTCCAAATTCATCATACATGTGCAATTGGTGACGGACTACAAGCCTATCCCAGTTGACTGAACCTATTTTCTCGAGGTTATATACTGTATATTATGGTATAACATGAAATATATCTAGGCATTCTAAATTGATACCACATATGCAACTGATGATGGACCTGAAGTCAATGAATAGCTCTGACATTGACCTATTTTCTCAAGGTCAAAAACTATGTTAAGTCACATGTTAACTGCCAACAAACACTCCAAATCTATTTGTTGTGGCTATGGTTGTCTTTCAGAACAATCTAGCGAATTTTGCATACATGTGTTCCAACAGCCTCAACAGCCCTGCCCCCTGTGCAGACATTTTGGCCTTTGGTGTATGTTGGCATATGTGGGAAGTTGATGCTGGGTCGACATCGTGCCTTACAGACTAATCTTTTGTGTTAAATGTCGTCATTTTCATCTGATGACGATACAGCTCGCCAATCCCCAGTGTACGAGTTGTCACAGCGAAACAGCTCACCAATTACCAATATACAAGTTGTCAGAGCATTTCCATCATAGCTCTAGATTTGTATCTAATACCACTTATGCCGGTGCTAGAGGCCGTGTGGTCATATCATCCAAGTTGCCACATGAACAGGTACAATAAAAGCGTACCTGAGATACAACACATCACCAATCGTTAGATTCTTGGTATGTGCTTTAGAATAGGTTAACCGGTAGACTATGCTGAGAAGTCATGTGGCTCTGCCAGTATGTCGGCACCTCTTCCCACTTCCTTTATATGTGTTGTAATTCAACAGTAACTTAAATTATGCTGTATATGCACTGACATACTGCATCACTGTCGAAATATGGGTACCATGACGGAGCGATAGATCACAGACAGTGAAGGTTCCTGATTTACATTGAATGTCATTATTGCCTAAGTAGTATTAGCAGCGTATTACAACAACAACAACAACAATTCGCTGACTTACAGTGAAAAATTATAGTGAAAGGTATTTATTTTTCATTGTTTGGCATTTTTATTTGCTGTCATTGTTTCAGGTAGAATACAGCAGCCTAATTCATACAATCAGGAATAAGAAGGGGGTAAAAGTAGTTATGTTCAAACTTTCATTGGGAATATAAAAGTGGCAATTTGACATTTTATTTTTATTAGATTTTTTAATGTCGGTGGGCCCATCAAACGCAAAATAAAGTTGGTGTTGCCTCACACTGGGTTTTGGCCATTGATGAAGAAATCCCTTCGCAGAGGCACTGCTACCAGGGATGATTCCTGATTGTTCATCTCCCAGGTGTATGTGCCCCATCCTCTGTCCCACCCTAAAAAAAAATTGCCACCACTAATAGGGGTTGTGCCCAAATTGGGGAGATCTAAAGCCCTGTGAGTACCAAATGTGTTACAAAATTATTTGGGGAAATGCTCTTCGCCCGTGTTTCACGCGAGCTTTCATTACATTATAATAATCTGGTAAAAAGTTACAGTATATGTGCCTGTCCCGTTGTAATATACATTTAACTGTATATAACTATACCTGCAACATACGTGATTTCCATAAATCGTTGAAACTTCCATGTCATAAACCAATGTAATATATTTCGTACCCACCATCCTACAATATGATTGGTCACTGAGACCAGTTTCTTTGATGTGAGTTTGAGCCAATCAAAAGTTAGAATTGACAACGGTAGAGTCGGGCTGCTGCAGTCAGACAACTTGAAGGTTCTCATAACAAAAAATTCAGTTGTATTCCACGCAATTCACATTTCTATATGGTGTTCAGTTTCTTCGAAGTAAATCTCGCGTGTCAAGAAAACACAAAAAGTTGACGTCGACTTTTGAAAAGCGACGTCGTTTGGACTCTCGTACGTCTCACGTCAAGTTTTGCGATGTGAAAAAGAGATGCAGGACTTAAAAAGTCATATTTCCAGATCGGCGTTAAATTATGATATCGACCAAGTTGTTCAGCATAATCAACTATATCCCCAATACGCCAGTCTTTGCACCCGCACTCTCGATGCCTGCATATGCATCGCGATAAACGCTATCATACTTGGAAACGAACATTCGTGCAGTAGGTCATGCTCGTCAATAGGGAAATTCTCTCTTTTGGCAGCTCACAGTTTAATACAAAATTTAATTGATAGTAATTTCTTACAGTCAAAATAGTTTTCATGAGATCAAGACTATTAATGCATATTCAAACAAAACATATTCATTCAACCAAAACAATTATAGTGTGTCCTTTTGTCATTTATTGCCGAAATTTTACTCTAAAATGCATGCAACTGGGGTTTCTTCTTGGAAGATGGCACATTGTAAGATTGTTCTTACATCTATAGATGGTCGCTTCATCGCTATTAAAAGCACCATATCATTGGGTAAGGAGAAAACGCGTATATTTGTCGTCAAAACTGGGCACCTTGGAAACGCGCGATTGTGCTACCACCAAGTACATGTACAGACGAGGCGCCAGTTCCGACCCACCAAAGTGAAATTTGCATCTGTTTCAGAAGAAAATGGTTTGATTGGCATATTCATTATCTTGATCGCCGTACAATTGTCCATAGCCTTTATTAACAAACTAACTTAGCTGGGAATAAATTGAACTGCAGGGAAAATAAAATTACATTTCTTAATGAGAGGTGTCAGTTCTGCCCCACTGTCGCCAGTTCCGATCCAGCTTCGTTTTGGCATTGACCTTTGACCCAGATATAAACGAATGTAATCGTCAACATGATAACTTTTCCGTCAAAATAATGTTCTTGCTGGCTATTTCGTTTTGAATGTCTTCATCTCATAAGTGAACATTTGACGTTAAAGAATGCGGGTTGGGGTAATAGTGATATGGTCGAGCTGATCATATTGACATGATATATTGGACACTGAATTCAATCCGATGGCTAATAAGCATATACTTACTCGAAAATGATGATAAATCAACGGTACTTTTACCTATTTTACCTCTAAATGGCAGATTAAAGAGAAGAAATGCTAATCTGCACTCGAGATACGACTTTACGCAGTGAGCGCTGCGTTCGCAAAACATTTTCAGGCCATATGGTACGACCCAGCTGGCCATCCATGGATGATGGTGGTTCGGAACTGGGTCCGTCAGTTGATGTCAACAGTGGGGCAGGAAGTCTTTAGAGAGATACCCCAGTAAATAAATTTATGAGAGATACATAGTACCATATGATAATTATATGTGAGAAACAAAACATCAACTTTGATCGGAAGCGCGGGCAGACGACACGGTTTTGGACCACCGGCCAGTCATGGTGTTTGTACTTAGGCCGATGTAGTCGTATGCATGGAGTGGGTCTGCACAGCTGTCTCCTAACAAAACCAGTGAATGCATAATATAATATAACCATGATTGAGAGGTTGATCAACTTGCTTAAATACACCAAATGTTTTATGATTTCGTGTGATCATGGTTATGACAAGGTGCAGTATTTTGGGAAGTGGGTCGGAACTGACACTGGATCGGAACTGGCGACGTCACTGTACTCGAGAGAGCTTCGTGTTACTAGGTTACCTGTGTTGGAATTTGTACAAAAACTATCCAAGCTACATATATTTCAGGTAAAAAGGAGGCTAAGTATTCAAAGAAGTTCTGTGTCAGGGGATCTGTAGACGCGAACTGCAGGAGCACTGTATTGTGGTTGTTTGGGTGGGTAGTTCGATCGTAACTGCAAGCTACATGAAGCTCAGTTTGACTATGATCATTTTCGGGGACAAAATCCAACTCTGCTATATTACCTCAAGCAAGCTATTGAACAACAAAATAAAATGAATGCACCATTAGCTTTATGTTATTTCGTCTCTGTGTGTCAGCAGACGAAATCACCTTCGAAGATAATGAACGTAACTCGGCTGAGGATTTCCCCCAGCAGTGGCGTCTGTTAGCTGGGTTCGGTCTATTTATAGAACACTGCGTCTGGAGAATATATGTTTGTCCGCTTCTTGAATCTTCGCTTACCCAAGTCTAAATGACGGAACGTTAGTGTAGTATTTAACTTGAAAATGTCAAGATGGCTTCTTGAGGTGTACCCTTCTTTGCGATATGTTTCTGCTTCGCCGTTATAGATCGCCGTCGTGGGTCGGTTATTGACAAGGGAGATAACCTACCCAGTATGCATATGGCGCTATGAATTTTATCCGAGATCTTGTTTGTGAGTAGTAGGTAGCACGCATTGAAGGGCCAATTGGGTTCAGTGCGCATGCGCAGAAATAATTTTGTGGGCGTGGCTATGTGTGTGCGCATGCGTGAGTTTATGTTAATGAGTTTTATGCAAATGAGGTCATTGGGTGCATTGGTACTATTCAAGATGGCGGCTTGTTTTTTCTAGGTTAGGGGTGGTCGGTTTCAAGATGGCGGCCCATTGCACTTGTTTCGGTCCTCATTTGCATATTTTCAAGATGGCGGCTTGTTTTTTCTAGGTTAGGGGTGGTCGGCTTCAAGATGGCGGCTTGTTTTTGTAGGTGCGTCCAATTGCACTTGTTTCGCGCCTCATTTGCCTATTTTCAAGATGGCGGCCTGTTTTTTCTAGGTTAGGGGTGGTCGGATTCAAGATGGCGGCCTGTTTTTTTTTTTGGCGGTCAATTGCACTTGTTTCACGGTCCTCATTTGCATATTTTCAAGATGGCGGCCTGTTTTTTCTAGGTTAGGGGTGGTCGGATTCAAGATGGCGGCCAATTGCACTTGTTTGACCCTTCATTTGCATATTTTCAAGATGGCGGCCTGTTTTTTCTAGGTTAGGGGTGGTCGGTTTCAAGATGGCGGCCTGTTTTTGTAGGTGCGGACACTTGCACTTGTTTCGCGCCTCATTTGCATATTTTCAAGATGGCGGCCTGTTTTTCTAGGTTAGGGGTGGTCGGATTCAAG
>JAVTVY010010544.1:0-45864 GCA_036873755.1 Hanleya hanleyi | reverse complement strand
TCAAGAGTTTCAAAATTTTCCTTCCTTTAGGTTAAAACGAACTAAATGACGTCACTTCCGCCAAAGGTGGATGTTCGTGGTAAGCATATCCCGCATTAAATGCTCAGTTGCGTTATTACTGGATAATATCATAACTAACTTTTATTGTGTTTCGCTAACTTAGTAAGTGTCGATTAATTTCTTAAAAAATTGTGACAGTCGCGAGCCTGTGTTCTTTTCAGGACACAATCAAACGACGATACCCACGTGACCAGCTCAGACGGTTGAAAAGTGCTCGTCTCAGCAGTTTACGTTCTCAAAAATCATTTGGTCATGAGTGTGGTTTGGTACATTTCACGTGAAGTGGGAGGAGTGGTAATCAAAAACATCAGTGTGTAGTTCCAGGCTAAAGTACAAGAAGGTCCGTTTTTTCGGGGCGAACTGAACCTGTTTAACCTGGAACGTAATGGGACAAAACTATACTTCATTGTTACCTACAGATGTGACATAAAGACGGAGCTTGCTGATTCATATTTCATTCAGTCATCAATGTTTGACAATATTATCTAATTGGAATAATCAGTATCGATGAAAATGCTGAGCAACTCGTGAGTTTCATACACATGGGGCCCTTTAGGGGAATCCTAGACGATAGACCCGAGATAGGTTTTTTTATCAAAGTTTGTGTATTTCACCCGAGATATGGTGTTCTATATCCACGGCGATCGTAATTTTGCAGTTAATTTTTATCTCGTCCCGTTAGAGGATGCTGACAAGGGAAGTGCTAGATATCACAGTGGTATAATTACTAAAAATAACTCGAAAAACACCCCCCCCCCCCTCCCCTCCACAAGCTCGCAATTCCGGGAGGGAGGGAGGGCCATTAGGTTCCGCAGTTTGCTCTAATTATATGAAACAGATGAATATGGACAAAGATTTCAGTCGGAGACAATTTTACGTGAAATTTGCAACTGATCTCCCGACCAGTCAGCAAATTTACTCAAATTCCCAGGCTGAAATTTCACAAATTCGCTTCTATTTTAGCTCTCCGCGATCTACAAATCACATTTGACTGATGGAGTTATTTCCCTTGATATGCCTGCGATTACATCACTTTCTTTCTTAACTGTCATATAGGACATGGTACACATATATGGGCATGGGCAATTGTGCCCAGATTACTCCCTAACTTAACCAGAAAGATGTTTTAGCGCATTAGGACTTATATAGTGTAGATGTCAAATTTCACTGATTGCAAAGATGGGGGGTGGGTTACAGAATTAGCTGCAAAATATTTATTCTTTGGAGCTTGGCTAAAATATTACCCGCGGTACTTCTTCAGATATTAACCTATCTGTGGTATCAAGAGTTTCAAAATTTTCATTCCTTTAGGTTAAAACGAACTAAATGACGTCACTTCCGCCAAAGGTGGATGTTCGTGGTAAGCATATCCCGCATTAAATGCTCAGTTGTGTTATTACTGGATAATATCATAACTAACTTTTATTGTGTTTCGCTAACTTAGTGTCGATTAATTTCTGAAAAAATTGTGACAGTCGCGAGCCTGTGTTCTTTTCAGGACACAATCAAACGACGATACCCACTTGACCAGCTCAGACGGTTGAAAAGTGCTCATCTCAGAAGGCAGTTTACGTTCTCAAAAATCAATTGGTCATGAGTGTGGTTTGGTACATTTCACGTGAAGTGGGAGGAGTGGTAATCAAAAACATCAGTGTGTAGTTCCAGGCTAAAGTACAAGAAGGTCAGTTTTTCAGGGGCGAACTGAACCTGTTTAACCTGGAACGTAATGGGACAAAACTATACTTCATTGCTACCTACAGATGCGACATAAAGACGGAGCTTGCTGATTCATATTTCATTCAGTCATCAATGTTTGGCAATATTATCTAATTGGAATAATCAGTATCGATGAAAATGCTGAGCAACTCGTGAATTTCATACACATGAGGCCCTTTTGGGGAATCCTAGACGATAGACCCGAAACATGTGTTTTTTATCAAAGTTTGTGTATTCCACTTGAGATATGGTTTCTAAATCCACGGCGATCGTACTTTTGCAGTTAATCTTTAGTTCGTCCCGTTAGAGAATGCTGATGAAGGGAAATGCTAGATATCACAGTGGTATAATCACTAAAAATAACTCGAAAAACACCCCCCACCCCCTTCCCCTCCACAAGCTCACAAGTCCGGTCGGGACTGAGGGTCATTATGTCCCGCAGTTTGCTCTAATTATATGAAACCGATGAATATGGGCAAAGATTTCAGTCGGAGACAATTTTGCGTTAAATTTGCAACCGATCTCCCGACCAGTCAGCAAATTTACTTAGATTCGCAGGCTAAAATTTCACAAATTCCCTTCTATTTTAGCTCTCAGCGTTCTGCAAATCACATTTGACTGATGGAGCTATCTCCTTTGATAAGCCTATGATTAGATCACTTTTTTCCTTGACTGCCCTATAGGACGTGGTACACATACATGGGGAATTGTGCCCAGATTACTCCCTAACTTTATCTGAAAGACGTTTTAGCGCATTAGGACTTATATAGTGTAGATGTCAAATTTCACTGATTGCAAAGATAGGGGGTGGGTTACAGAATTAGCTGCAAAATATTTATTCTTTGGAGCTTGGTTATAATATTACCCTCAGTACTTCTTCAGATATTGACCTATCTGTGGTGTCAAGGGTTTCAAAATTTTCATTCCTTTAGGTTAAAATGAAGTAAATGACGTCAATTCCGCCAAAGGTGGATGTTCGTGGTAAGCATATCCCGCATTAGATGCTCAGTTGTGTTATTACTGGATAATATCATAACTAACTTTTATTGTGTTTCGCTAACTTAGTAAGTGTCGATTAATTTCTGAAAAAATTGTGACAGTCGCGAGCCTGTGTTCTTTTCAGGGCACAATCAAACGACGATACCCACGTGACCAGCTCAGACGGTTGAAAACGGCTCGTCTCAGAAGGCAGTTTACGTTATCAAAAATCAATTGGACATGAGTGTGGTTTGGTACATACCACGTGAAGTGGGAGGAGTGGTATTCAAAAACATCAGTGTGTAGTTCCGGGCTAAAGTTCAAGACGGTCAGTTTTTCAGCGGCGAACTGAACCTGTTTAACCTGGAACTTAATGGGACAAAACTTTAGTTCATTGTTACCTATAGCAGAAATAAATATTTCCCTATCTAATTGTAAGTAGAATCGTACCCAAGCACATTAATGGAGTAACTAACAAGTGTCATCGAGCAAACTATATGTGCGTTAATACACGATAGTAGCGAGGGAGCTCCGAATCAGTGGAATCTCGTGCATGATAAATTATGTTGCAGGCGATTGCCCACTGGAAACAACCAAGTCAGACGGATTGCGCTCTTGTAAAATAAAACATAAAAGAATAATTCGCTCGAGGGATAACAGATTAGCACAGAGTTAAGTTGATAAATATAATAATGAAATTATTGCCTTGTTGTGAGGGGAATATGCAGTTTTGTTGCCCCTCGGTTGTGCATATTCCCCTCAAAACAAATCAATATTTTCCTAGTATTGAGACCTTGGATAATTTGGTCAGTTAGCCCAGGTGTCGGTTTTCACAGGTTTCGCTGTACATTATATAACAGAGGAGCCATTATCACCGACATGAAAAACACAAAAATGAACAGTGCACAATTTAAAACCACGCAAACATATTTTCAAATAAGCTGACAGATATCTACATTACATATATACATGAATAAAAACATATCAGTAAATGTAAACTTCAGATTAAAGAGTATGTTCTCAGTCTAAAACATCAGAAAATTTTCACCTTCGTATTCAACAAACATGAGATCTTTTCAGGACATTTGTCTCGCCACTTTTTTGCTGTTTTCATCTGTTTGGTAGAGAAAGACGGTTCAGTATCAGGTACGACACCCATAAATGACACAACTATTAATACTACTACAAATTCATGAAGAATACTGATATTCTTCCAAGCGCCAGTGCCATACAATTATTATCTTTTTGTATATTTGTGATATCGACCCGTTAGGAGCTAATCAGTATGGACAATCGAAGATTTGTGTCATATTGAATTGAAATGAGGATATAATTCAAATCGGTGAGATATGTAAGAAATGGGAAAAATTCAGGACTTCTGACGACTAACATGCAACCATTCAGACTAGACTACCGAGGATACTCGGACGTAGCCTTGGTATCTCAGCCGCGCTTTTATTTCAGCTGTTGATGTGGAAAATACACCTTTGATGCCCGACGTTGTGCAGCTATCGCAACAGATAGAATATTACAAGCAGAAGGCGATCTGTGAAGACTGGTCTAATTCATTGTAAAATTCTGATATGATGGAATCAGCTTATAGATAGGTCCTATGCTATACGATTGTTCATTACGGAGATCGAAATATACGTAAATTCTCGCGTCGCTACATTTTAATTTACTGCAAACTGGATTTTTTAAATATTATTTGATAATCCATGGACTGGATTAATGATATTGAATATTGTGCTTCCAATTTTATTCCCCATGGATTGGGTTGCTCCAAACTCCGCTTATTTTATATTCCCCATGGACGAGTATGTTGCTATTTCTCTGCGAACTTTACTTTTTGGGTGATACATTCTCCATGCCCTGGGATGTTGCGGTGGTACCGGACGGTGGATTGTTTGCCATGTTTTCCATTGATTAGAGTGTACATGTAGTACATACACATGTAGCTGCTTATTCTTGACGACCTTTTCAACACATGCATCTTTCATGTTTAATGTTAATTTTGACTTTTGACATGTACATCACTATTACACTAGTAAGTAGTTTCTTCTTTTAGCTTGAATTTTAACAGTTTCATACAAGGATATATTTGAGCGTGTATAAATGTGATTTTGGAAATTTAAATTTAACTTTTCTTGGCTGAGGACATGACCTTTTTCTTATTCACTTGGACAAGATTCATGTATCCATACTCGAATGTTTCAAGCTTTTACTACTGTATTTCATGACCTATTATTATATAAGTACCCACAAGTCAAATTTGAAAAATCATTTGGGAAACACTCCACTATCCTTTCGCAATAAAACTAGTATAAATGAATAGGCTAAATCTGTCAGCATTAGTAATTCATCTTTGTACTTTGTAAATTAAAAGAAAAGAATAGATATTTCTTTCGTGACCGCGATAATCAGAGCAATTGTGTTTTTGTTACTGAAGCCTAGCTAGATAGTTGAATCTAGGTTTCGTTCTGTCTGTTCTCGCGTGACCAATGCCCTAATTTATTAATACCCGTGGATGCCAAAAACACAAAGACTGTTCCAACTCTGTGAGCATATCCATACGTCGCAATGAATTAGTGATCTTCATAGAGATGGATTTCAAAATTTGTAAATTTGAGGTAAAGAAGATGTCATTTTGGAAAATAGATATAAAGATATATTACAACAAATTACTTTATTTCCAAATAAAAAGGTGGAATTGCAGGAACAACTTCGACAACAGTTTGAAAGCCTAAACTCAAAAACTTCATTAAGAAATTCTGGAGAAAAAGTGTCGCGTCGGCAAAATCGTGCAGAAAGTTACAAATTTCGCAGGCGTAGTATGCTTAAACAGCATAAGTGTTTGCTAATAGGTTTGTTTTTTTGCCAGAGAACTTGTCTCTCAAAACAAAACAGCGATACAATTTGGATCAGTTTGCATCAATTTTGTCCAAAGATACAGCAGAAGGGCAACCAACTTTTCTGCGCGAGGAAGAAACAGAAAAAACGAGGAAATAAAATTTGCATATCCGATGCTGTATATGTGGAATGTCCACGATGCTATGCCCATGGGTTACTTGACTTACAGTGTAGAAAAACACAAAATAAAAAGGACCATATTGAACGACTTCCAGGAAATGCTCGAGGTGCAAGGAAATTGAAAAACTCCAAGTTTTGAACACAATATCAAATGAAAAGTCAAATTTACTTAAGTTGATTCTGCAGTTAGCCAATTGAAAATTGTTATATTTTTCTCTGTCTGTTGTTTCGAGCGACAAGATTCTATCCTATGTGAATCAGCATGGAGGAATGCTGAGAAAATTATGAAAATCTACAGCAGAATTGCAAAACAATATTTGATGTGCTACATTCCATAATGTCAGAGTCCAAAATTACAATTTACGACAGAACTGCAGACGACAGTGTTGGCGGAAACATGAAGTTTTACAGCTGATACTGGGCTCGGGTGACTCCACTGGAGAGTATGATTTTCCATGGTGTACAGTAGAACAAGATCATAGCTTTGACAGTTCAAAGCCATGAGACTTTTACCATTCCTCCACCACGGTCAGGACAATTCATGACAGTTTTTAGTGGACAATGAAAGACCAGTATGAATGTAAGATCAAAGTATTATCAAATGTTTCATTTGGACCAGTTTGCCCTCGTTAAGCTCCAACTATGCACTGAGGATTAGTGATGATTTGTTAAAGAACCAGATTTACAACGCCAAAGATTTGGATGATAATTTTAAAATAAAATACAACTTGTAAATATTATCCAAAGCCCATTCAAAATGTCGATCAAAGAGGCACGCACGATTTAGATTGAACACGTCGTTCAGGTTCTGACAGACTACGAAGAGCAGTGATATTGATGCAGATAGCAAAGCTATCATTGTTAAGCTCTGGCAGGAATTCCATGAGCTGCATTCTTGTTTCACTGCAAAACATGAGTCTGGTCGAGCCAGACGGGTTTTTTTTCAAGGCAAAAACTTGGTTAAATCGATTTCTTTCGTTACGTTGTCAGAAAGCTAACATACCATACATGCGTTGTCTAGTACATCATGTTCCACTTTTCACTGAGGAGCAATTTGAATAAAAAAAACACAAACAATGATATAATGAAACAAATCCATTTAAAGGTGTGCAACAAACGGAAAATACTAATAATAATATTTTATTTTAGACACTGGAGGTCCATATACAGAAAGAAATGGAGATTAACTGTTTTACAAAATACAACGTGAATTAGATCCACTCACATTGGTCCATGTAGTGTCACCATCGCCCAGTGGGCTCTTAATGCGGAGTGCAATTTAACATCATATTCATTCAGGGTATATAACAGATATTTATTGGGGTCATTCAAGCTGAAGATAGATTTACGAATTAGCTCACCAAATGACATTACTCCAGTTATAGTGAACATGTGACTTGCAGTCTCATCCAAAATGCATCAGTCATCTAAACGAATTATTATATATAATTCCAATAATATTATATACATCTTTACCATAATAAATAGCTGCAGATAACCTTAAACTGAAAACAAATTGAATTTGGTGATCCCCAAAATTTAGATAAACCGAACATAAATTATACTAAGCAATCATAATGTTTGGATGATTTATATCCCATTCCAGTAAAGAAAAGAAAATTGTGAATGCAACCATTCCGAATGAAAGTGGGAAAAATTTGGAAAGCCAGACTGATCCATATTAGCGAGATTTATTGAAATCAACATGATCAAAGGGTGTACGCACACGCCAAAATGACCCCCTAATTATTTTTCTTACCCCTTGAGCTAGGGGGATGAAACTTACCACACTATACCCTTGGGTCAAGCTCTACCAGAAAATGTAAAAACAAAATCCAAGATGGCCGCTTTGATGACGTCACAGTGACGTCATTTTCAAAAACGGCGTTCTTTGGTCGATTTTTCCGTCAGATTTTCCGAATGTTTTATTTATGCAATTTCTCCGCAAAAACTGCATGATAAATTAGTAAATATTAATGTGATGTGAAATAAAATAGTTTTTGCCCGCTTTTCATCGCGGAAAAGCAGAAATTTTGAAGAAATATGACAAAAACATCACTTTTCTGGGAGCCCACGTGGCCGCCATCTTGCATTTTCCCATGATCCTCTGCTCGCGGGTTTATGTATATAGGCTCAAAATGACCCCAATATGATAAACTATAAAGTCATGGAGTTTCATCTCTCCATTTTCTGTTGTTCCAGAGATAGCGCAGAAAGTTTGGTAGGCGGGGTGGTTTCGGCCCCCAGGCCAGGTAGGGTTAATGTGCCTCCCTTGTCATACCCACTCACTCCGGCCAACAGTGTGGGCTCTCATCTCCATCTGGGCGAAGTGAAAATGGGAACGAAATCATATTCAACAAAATCCATCGCCCATGGGCTGGGGAATAGTGAAACTTTGTTCAATTTCTCAGACGGTCACCTTGGTCAGCAAGCCCAACCTGTCCCAACGTTGTCGAGATGACGTCAAATTCAGGTCTACAAGTAAATATTGAGACTTTTATCTCGATGCTTTATACGCTAAAGTATGAAAATCTCCAAATAAACATTCCTCTTCAAATTTCACCTTTTCAGTACTATTCGTGTGTTGTTATTTGTTTCGTAGATTACTCCCATATTGCCTCCCAAACCTTGGAACTGCGAGTAAGTGTACTTCAAGAGGAGCTTCCAGTATATATCGTATGGGGTGTGGTACAACGCTTGCCAATGGGTTAGCAAATTGCGTCAATGTACGCTTCTTTCTTGTAGGAAACCATCTTTTGTTTTTCTTATTTTTATTTCGTCCACATTTGCAATCGGTGCTAACTGACATACGAAAATGTCTTTCGTTTATTCTCATATGAACGACGGGGGAATATTGAAGGTCGGAATCTGCCGCTTGCTAATATGCCAGGTCGAAGTTTCAGTTGAGGTCATGCCATCAGTACTGCATTCACAGCATGTGCTGCGAAAAACTCTAATATAACAATGATATGTCACGAGGACGTATATCAGGCTTCATGTGATAAAACTGGATTCTTTATCTGAAAAAAAAATGCCAGATCTATCGTGTTTGCAGCCTAGAGAAGCAACCGATTTTACCCCTCTAACAAGCAGAATTCATGGCAGTCAATTAGCCTAATTAGGAGGAGCAGGTGGCACTCCCATACTGACATATTTCTGTGGCTAATTTTATCTCTAGAAAGATTTAATACAAATATTTGAAAAAATATCCCAGCACCAGTGGTTATGACCAAAAGTTGAATATTTTCCAATTTCAAACTTCAGTTTTTTGAGTTCAAATTAGATCTCATAACGACATATTAATTATTTGTCAAACTGTCTGTCGTTGTTGTTGTATGTTGAAACAGAAACTATTGACAATAATTGTCGCGAATTATGTTGGAATATCCAGGCCATGCTTGGTTTTATATCTGATCGCAGATTTACACAGTAGATAGTTCCCAAGTATCACTTTGTTTATTGTCTTTAATTGACATTAATCAGCATGATCAAAATATTATGTACTATTATATTGTATTAAGTTTAATGAAGAAAGTACATTTAATTCACACAAATAGTTTTGGACTATACTCGTAACTGGTTTACGGAATAACCCGATGACTTCTGAATGATGTCGTCGGCTGAATCAAAAGTGTGTTTACGTAATTTTGCATAATTGCACAGATTTCTCAAGTGAATCCTTACCTTTCTGATGCGGGGTAAATGCATTTTTCATCGGTAATGCAAGCCAATAAAAATCTCCTATCTTTAAGCCCTATACCGCCGACTTTGTCAATTCTTCCATTGATTTATATATGACGAAGTGATACGCTGCACCACTGTTTTAAAGTTGAATTTTGACGCCTTTTTTGCTAATCTTAAATTATATTACCTCAGCTGTTTGAGGTATTTACGGGAATGTATATTTCCTAAGATATAACTAGTTAGCTTCCTATCTGAAGCTATACTGACTGGCAATTAGTGATTAGTAAGGTGAGTTTGGTGGTATTCGCGCATGCGAACTGCGCCTATGACTGAGGTGTTTGTACATTGAGAAGGTGAAAATGATCAAAAATTTTACGAGCGGCCTTCTACGGAACCAGCATGGAATCAATGAGATACCGGATTCCATTGACGAGTAATAGCTCTACCGGATGGAAATTGGAAGTTTTGAATGCTCGGGTCGAAAGACTATTCTGCAATCGAGATTAGGATCATAGCCCGGAACTTCTAGAACATGCGATGACTAATTGCCCAGCAGTTTTTTTTCGCAGCTGTTGAACGCAGCTGTTCATTACCATGACTTACTTGAAAATGTTGTTTCTGGGATGACACAAAATTTTCAAATTCAAATAACTGGTCGTATCTGCTAACGATTCTAGGGACAGTGTTATCTGCCTTGATTTATTGTATTAATGGAGGTCACTGTATTAAAGGCTGACATAGAATAACATGTTTGTAAACTGTAAGCACCGAGCTCAAGTCAAATTATTTTTGTTCATAGACATACATTCGGGGCTTTGCAGTTGATTGAACAAGATGATTTAATATAATGTACGGTAATAGAGGTTTCCTATGAATCTCCGTTTCATGATGGCTATATCTTGGGTTTAACGGATCTGATTCTTTTATTCTAAGGCTATCCGTTTAGACGAGTGACCTTCACTCACGTCCTCAACTAAGGCGGTTAAAGGCAAACAAAATCGGAAACTTTTATGAACGCCTCCACAACTCTTCAGTTGAAAACTCATATATCAATATACATGTACCACGCCATCATCATATGCACATCCCAGAATTGGTCGCTTTTTTAAAGCGTATGGGGGTCTTTGCAGTATTTTGGTTCGATTCTCACTGTTTGGATAAGTATCGGTCCATTTGTGACCAGATACACATATTCTATACAGACCCTAGGCTATGCTATATGAGGTAAGTGGAACAAAATCATTAAACGGTAAACGTGTCCAGAGCAACCGATCTATTTGGAGAGCAGGGGTCACAGAGAATACCTTGAATTGGACAGGATCCGGCGAAGTTCACAAGATGAGAAAAATGTAAATACTACTTCGACACATGAAATATAATCCATGTGGTATGCGAACTCATGAATATAGTGAAGAACGCCCAGTTCACGGGAAAAGATGCGACTGACTGTGAGAGTGTGGAAATTTGGTGTCTTCATAACACAGAAACGGGGGTCCTGCGAGAGCAGAACGAGAATTGTAACCCATGCTCCACGAACATCAGTTCTGTTTAGAATGAGACTATATGCGAGAAAAGATGAAGTACATGTAGTTTTACCAGTTGCTGACCGAACGACCGAATTCGTCAGCTCGACTTCGGTATTGACAACATGTGGAATAGCGTCATATTCTAGTGTAAAAATATGCATTTCATCGTGAACAGTACAGTGAACCATTGAATTATAGCTATTCCATACTCATTGCTTCGCCATTCTCAGTCACTGACACCTGTTATAATGGCGTCATTCTATCCACTCATGAATCAATGTGAATAGCCCGTGGCTGAGTACAACGCCGAGATGGCATTGAATCAAAGATGAACGACATGAACTGTAATTAACTGAACTGGGGAATTATTTTTCCCACTTTTCCTTCCGAAGGTCAATGATTATTGCTATAGGGATCTGTAAACGACCTGGATCTTATCCAATGATTAGATTAGTAACGTTTATAGAACAGGATAGAAGCCGCAACACATGGCCTACTTCTTTGTGTAATCCTTCCGAGGTCCTTGCCCGGTCTTTCAATCAGGAACCAAAGATCCGTTATAACTCACACCATTGTGTTCCGACAACAAAGCAAATTCTTGATCCTTAAAAGTTATTAACTAATCCTGGTCATACTTCCCTGACACAACAAATAGTTCTTTCCAGATAAAGAACACGGATAAGGGAATATACCTGGCACAGTGAACGCCTTTCCCTTCATAACAGTGATAATATAATTTCAAATTCGTTGAACTGAAGAGGAGATAGATTGTTGTAGACCAGGAGAAAATAGAGCGCAATAATAATGTTTCTTGTTATGTAAGTATATGAAGGGCAGCTGCATTTACCACAAAGCTAGCTGCCAGCACTCCGTGCAATAAATCTATCAAGCAGATAAATATTCCATTGTGTAATATGAATTTGACGATAAATATGGTACATGTAGCTAATACCATCGTAGCCGTACATATTTACGGGTGTAGCTTTTCGTACTTGGAGTATTAATGTTTTTGACAAAATATGATTAATGAGAAGTCTGCTTCTTACATGTCTTAGGAATAATCTTTCCTGGAGATTAGGCGTATTAGGTGTCGCGCATATGTTTGGATCGACTTTCAGAGGGACGACGAGTGATCGAAAGATTGATTATGACTACCGATTGATTTTTCTGTGAAAAAAAAAACTGAAAAAAAAACAGAAAAAAAACTACCGAAAATATGATGTTTTCATATCGGAACTAGTGTGAATCACATTGGCGAGTTTTCAATACATGCATAGACATGCGTGCCAGAAACAGCAGCAATTCACGATGGAATTGTACAATAGAATTTGTGTTATAAATACATGATGATTTACTCATTTTCCTCACTTGAACCCACAGCAAGTTTAAATGAAAGAGTAAATTACATGCCTTTGAAGCCGCTTTTCTCAGACAAAATCTTACTAGGAGGCTTAACCTTCCAGTAGTCTCAGTCATCCCAAATCAGTGCAATATTGTGACCGCCAAGAGGTAAAACGGCCTTAATCAGTCCGCGCGAGAATGGATTCGTCACCAGTAGTTAAAAATAAAAACATAAAAACACCCAAGATGTGTGACTGGCGAATAGATGATACAAACACACAAACACAGACATATTGGAAATCTTAGCTGCATTCATAACATCGAGAGTATAATTATAATCTAGCAATATGTGGTTGTACAAGATAATTTGTCAAGGATTTCCCTTTCTATATTGTACTGACCGAGGTGTTACCAAGGTGGCCCAGATTGATACACTGATATCGCAGGTTGTTACAAGCATGATGCGACATCTCAGTATACCTTGGAACACTGGAAGAAAAGGAGCATGAAATAAATCCAAAGTCGTGCACTCTGATACCCAACTATGCGAAAGTTGAACAAAGAACCAACGAAGAAGTTATTAGACGAAATTAAAAATAAGATAACGATGGATCCAATGAGGCCTTGAATACAAAAAGACACGCAGAACTGATAAATGTGAGGATGGAAAAGCCGGTAAATTCCACCATTCAATGTCCCCGAGCTTTGGAAGATATACTGCATCATAACAAAGAAATCAATATACTTTTCTTATAATATCGAAGACATCATTTGCAGCATAAATCACACACACAGTGATATTGCATGAATCAAGGATCAATAAACTAAACATAATAAAACATAAAATAAAAGTTCAACCGTCTTTTGTGTTTATATGTGCATATACGAAGCTGAGCTTGTCCACGATCAAGAATAAATTTGTAATTTGGTAAAATTGTTCACGTTATGTTGGCACACAGCGGCCTCTTATCATCAATAGTAAAAAACCGCCTAACGGGCGGAAGATAATAACTCTTTTTTTCTGAATATGTCTTCTATATACGATGATGGGATCACTCAATCTTCCAATCTGAGGCATATCAGAATACAATTTTAATGTTTTCCATGTTAGTGTGTTGAAAACTGTCCAAACTATTCTGCAAAAATGAAGGTTGTCGTAGAATTCCCAGCATCACACTCTATGACTTTTACGAACATTCTAAAGTGCACAGCATACATTATATATGTTATACGATCTTAAATTTGACAAAAACGCAATGGCAGCTTTCCACGTTAATCATTGGACAATGTTGTCTAACTCTGGTGTTGGCGACACTGGTACACAGTACGTCGGCTACCGTGAGCTTCGGATTGTTCTCATGATCTCTCTCTGGTGTTCGTAACATGTAGCGGGGATTTCAACTATTGATAACTGGTGTAAATATGATAATACCGATAAAATACACATGTAACCTTACACTAATGGCAACCTCAGGTCGAAAATATACCTGTTATCATCGATTAAAAATATGTTCTGCGATAAAGACATAGGGAAGCGTTCGGAATGAGGAACTGGAGCCCAAGTGGTGTCGGTGCACCACCCGCTGTCAACGTGGCCAGACAGCATTGTCCAGAGATTAACTTGAACTATAGTGGAAATTGTCCATTAAGGGACAGTATTGCATATACCCAGTACTAAATACATCATTCAGCTCGGAGAATTGTCGGACTTATATCGACTTTACATGGTATAACATTTCAGACAGGACCGGGACAATCAATTCAATCAAATCTGCATGACAAATTGCAGTAATTGAGCGGCTACCCTCAATGGTATGAATGAGACTGTTTACGTTCCCCGTTATTGATGAATGTCAAATGTCCATTTGATGATCCTCCCATCTTAGAATTCTCTGCTACCAATATATAGGCACCTTTCAATGACGACAGATACATATATTATTGTATGCCAAACGTCACATGATTATTATTCTTAGCGGGGTAATTGTCGGAAATAGCTAACGTCAACGGTTTGCCTTTGTGGAATTACAATTGGGCAGTTTGCACTCAGCGGCTATTCCCGTGTTCCTGGAGTGCGATTTTTGGGACCTGTCCAGGCCTTGGGGGGGTGGGGGGGAAATGGCTCCCCATAGTTATTATTCTTACCCCTTGAACTAGGGGACTGTAACATACCACACTATACCCTAAAGTCAGGCCCTACCAGAAAATGTAAAATATCCAAGATGGCCGCCTTGATGACGTCACAGTAACGCCATTTTCAAAAACGGCATTTTGGGTCGATTTTTCGCAATTTTTATTATTTCACTGCATGACGACTCAGTAAATATTAATATGATGTGAAACAAAATAGATTTTAATCACCTTTTGTAGCGGAAAAGCGGAAATTTTGAAGAAAAATGACGAAAACATCACTTTTCTGGCCGCTATCTTGAATTTACCTCTCATCGGAGTGATAAGCCAATAGGCTTAAAATGGCCACAATATGCTGTACTATATAGTCACGGAGTGTCGGTTCTCAATTTTTTAGGGCAGAAAGTTTGGTAGGGTCAGTAGTACACAGAAAAGTCAGTCATATATGGACACGAATGTTCTTCTATGGAAGACGGCTGAATATTGAACAATGTACTAGCTAGACGCTTGCATTTTGACAGGATTGAGTTAATTTTCATCGAGTCGTGCAAGCGAACAGGTTTCGACTTTATATAATATTAAAAGCCATAATTTTGTTTAAAAAATTTCCCCGGAATAAATTTATCGACCGTTTTTTCGAAGTTTATAATTGTGCAATTTTCTGCATCATGAATTAGTAAAGAAACATCTGATGTGAAATAAAATAGATTGGCGCACCTTTATGTGGCGAAAAGCAAAAGGAGAACATTTTTGTAATTTCCTATTGTGTTCTGCTCATGGAATTACAGTGTATCAGCTTTCCTTTGTTCTCCATGTCTGGACTCGAGATAAATATTCACTAGCTTCCTCCCTCCCCTTTCCTTCGCAATGTTTTATCATTATTGATTGATACGTAACGGAAGGTATAGTTTAGGATATCAGTTGTTGTAAACGTGCACGTTTCCTGGTCGCAAATTACAGCCAGGATCTTCCGGAGGACGAAGACGGAGCCATCCTTCTCAATAATATCGCTTTTATTCACTGGAACTTGAACATGAAGGATCAACCAATGAAACCCACATCCGCCAATTGTAACTCGAGCCAGGTAAAATATGTTCATTTAAATAGACTTCTTGCTAGAGGAAGACATATGCCAGTGGGTGCGTAAAATATTATACTTCAGGTGGACATTTTTGCCTGGTGCCAATGTAAAATCAGGTTCCTGTACTTAGGTATTGCTAGTGGAGTTCGTAGTTTGCCAGAGATGGTTTCATTACAAGAAACGTTGGGCATATGAAACAGCGTGACAAGTGAGAATAGATGTTTCCTGAAGCTGATGAATAAATCCTGCTCTGGCCAATCTGTCAGTCGCAGTGCCAAGGTAATGCCCTATTTGAAAACAAATTATACCATTTCAGACGTGAATTAATCTTTCTGTCTCACCCTATCTTATCCACACACCAAGCGGGCATATTCATAATGCTGACATGTAGAGATCGTAGTCTATAATATATTTCGAGCTATATTAAATAATATGCATCCATTTCCGATCATACGTTAGATCTCTTTGAGCACTATTCATACGCATTCTTCAAATCTATATGCACTGATACAGAGTGTGGTATAATTATCACCTCAGAATTCTCGATGTTCCCCTAGATATTTTTCTTACCCCTTGAGATTGGGGGCTGAAACTTGCCACACCTTACCCATTGGATCAAGCTCTACCAGAAAATGTGAAAAATCCAAGACGGCCACTTCGATGATTTCGTTATCTTCAAAACAGGCATTTTTGGTCGATTTTTCGAATTATTTAATATGTTTTCTTCACAGAAACTGCATGATAAATAAGTAAATAATAGACTGATGTGAAATAAAACAAATTTTGTCAAATTCCCCTCTAAGAAAAGCCGGAATTTTGAAGAAAAATTACAAAAATATCAATTTTCTGATACCACACATTGCCGCCATCTTGAATTTACCTATGATCCTTTACTCTGAGTTACACAAAAAGGCTTAAAATGACCCCATATGATAAACTGAAGTCTCGGAGGATCAGCTTTCAATTTTTGTCGTTCCAGAGATATGAGTTGTGTAGGGGGACCAAAATTGGCCCACAAGACCTGTTAGGGTTAATGAGCAGACCAGATTATTAGAAAATCATGATGAAATATCGGCGACATCCACCTTCTAGACGCTGAACTATTGCAACGCCGCATTATTGAAAACTGTTGATCACTTCCCTCTTGCAAGAAACTAGAAAATGGTCATGTATATATATGATTCTTTATCTTTGAATTTAGGTGCTAATGCTGTTTATGGATTAGATCTTTGGATTATGGACTCGGAAATCCTTCAGTGGACGACGGCTGAATAATGTGTATAGCTTAGGCATTCCTCTCTTATTAACTATCTAAATTAACTGAATGCATGTACTACAGAAAATGTTTCATAGTGTTTGCTTTGACAGCAATTACTGCCGTAACTCAGCATGACAAACACTATAGATTATGTCGTTAGATAATACACCCAGTAGCGTTGCTAACGGAGTTTCTTTCGATAATTGGCAAATTTCCAACCATGAAGCGGGTTCATTTGTCAAAAAGATTTATCTGTTCTGCTTTATTCTTTAGTTTGGCACAACTGATCTTGCATTTTGTGTCTCCAAACATTACAGATGATTATCTGTAACTATTTCGTGAGAGTGGAAGCTGATATAATCCGGTATCCGAATGTCTGCATGTGTATATCGCTATTCAGATGTCGATTGAAGATTTCTGAACGCAACTACAGCATGACCAAAACACAGTCCCTGAGCGTTTCAATCGATGTTTTGTGATTTTAATAGGATTATATCAAAGCATGCGAGCCAATCATGCATATGTGCTTAGATTTTATCGAAATGGAAGTATATAGCCAAGGTATAATGAAAGCTTCACGGCGTGTGTATGTATGTGTCTGCTTGACAACATGGGAACGTTTCGAGAGAAACAGCCTCGCATTTAGTAACTGATTTGTTTTTGGTTTGTGGGTATGGGGGTTCAAGTTCGTTATGTTTCATGGCCGACCATCGAGATGTTAAAGAGAATATTTTTGGAAACATCATGACAGGAAACCGAATTATGTTATTCTTGCAAGTGTGGGCCGAAGTTATGTACTCTCAGCTTCTTGTTTCATGAAATTGTTCTCATCACACTGTGGTATTCTGAAACAACATTATGCCAAAAAGCAGGACACCTGTCATGTAGAATCATAACTCAGGTGTCGGTAGTCCTCACAAGTAGTACTTTTTAGCACGGTGATTATAGCAGAAGTATATGATAACTTGAAAACAAGTAGTTCGCCGTTCTCCATGGCGTATTCACTTCTCCATGAAAATTTGTAATCTATTATAGGCTTCATTATGAATATCTCCTGATGATATTCGGTCATCTGTGGAAACGGATAAATTAGTAACAATCTGTATATACAGCCAATGTTATGCGATTCACACGATCACTTGTTAAAGGCTCCGGTATGTCGAAGGATATTTTGGAGGGATTCGGGTCTGCATACAGTGTCAACAAGATTTGTCATTCGATATGAAATTACTATTACAATCCAATTTTTAGCCAGATTTAGACAGGCGGTGAAACATTGATACCGCTTCCCAAAATGGGAGTGTAACGTCCCTTAATTAAGTTCTCGTAGCGTGTCATTAATGTTGATAAGATATTCACACAACAATGTTGATGATATGGAGGTATATCCAAACACGACGCTTATCCATGATGCTCAAATTTGTTTCAAGTATGCCGTAAACCGAGAGGAATGCAACTATTGCCTATTTTTTCATTCGCTTGGAGCTTACGGACACGTCCTCCACCTTAATACCTGCCGGAATGTATGTAGCCTGTACATTTGAAACTTTGCCGTGCTTTATATATAGGTGATATAGTCATAATGGTCGTCTGAATGTTTTTGGATATCGCCTAGGTTTCTAATAAGATTCGCAGTAAATTAGAAAGTTTCAGCTCTCTTGTTCTTTTTGTTCTTGGGCTGCGGTGAAAAGTTTGGCCAGTTATGATTAAACGTCTCATTAAGATAAACTATCAATAAAACAGTACAATAATGATAGATTCCAACTCAATATCTCACAAATAACAATGTGTTCACTTTGTTAAACTGTATTTTCCGTGTCGAGTATATAACACTTTGTTTTGCTCTGTATCGGTTAGCTAAGAAGCGGCCACAAATCTATCAGCAAACGAAATGTTTGGTAATGACTGAATTCAGTACACTTGAATGGAGACTATCAGATTGTATTGACGGAAAGAAGTACACATGCAGAATATATTGCCTGAATACATTACACCTGAAGTGTAACTTACAGATGGTATTGTCTAAATGCAATACACCTCGAGGGAAGTTGACTTAGGCATCTGGCCTGGGCGATTTGGAGTGTACCGCAGCCTGGGGGGTCGAAAAGGGCTGAAACTTACCACACTGTATCCTTGGGTCAAGCTCTACAAAAAATGTACAAAAATCCAAGATGGCCGACATGATGACGTCACTGTGACGTCACTTTCAAAAAGAGCATTCGGACCAAATTTGTTATTTTTGTATTTTCTTCGCAAAAACTGCATGATAAATTTAGTAAATAAAAATCTGATATAAAATAAAATAGGTTTCTCTCACTTTTCCATACAGAGCAGTAAATTTTTTGAAGAAATATGACGAAAACATCACTTTTCTGGTACCCCACATGGTCGCCATTTTGAATTTACCCATGATCCTCTGCTCGGGGTGTCACGAAGATTCAGCTCTCATTTGTTTTGTTCCGGAGCAAAACACCAAAAAGGGGGGGGGGGGATAAAATGCCCCCCCAGGCCAGGTAGCGTTAAAGAGAAGCTTACATGACGTATTGTTTGAATGTGGTATACTTAAGCCTACCAGGCCTGCAGGAGAGGAGCATTATGCCCCCCTCCCTTACCCAACTTTTTGCGCTATCTCCGGAACGACAAGAAAGTGAGAGCTGACGCTTCGTGACCAAACGCTATATAGACGATCTTCTCGCTGTGGATAATCGCTATATAAATGACGCAGTGAAGGATATATATCCACCTTCACTGGATTTGAAGGAAACTACAGATAGCCCTACCGGCACATCATATTTAGATCTATATCTCTACAAAAATGAAGCGGGCATTCTCTCTCGTCGACTTTATGACAAAAGAGATGATTACAATTTCGACATCGTAAATTATCCTTTTCTGGACAGTAATATTCCAGTGGGACCTGCATATGGCGTATACATATCTCGCCTAGTAGCATTTGCTAGATCCTGTGTTATATGTGGCGATTTTAATCAACGTTACAAAACATTGTTGCAGAAACTTAAAAAACAGGGCTATTCCACCAAGCGCCTACACTCAAAGTTTCTCAAATTTGGCGATACATATCGCATGCTTATAGCAAAATACGAACGTAGCGTGCAAGATCTATGGCGTTACGTTTCGTAACTTGTGTCTAATTCCGCTTAACCCGGGACTAGGGGCCGTATGAACCCATGTACTTCAAGATCATCATGGTGCTCATATGAACAATCGCAATAAAGCGTGACTGAGCTACATCATTCTCTAGATAACGACTTTACAATGACTATTATGGATTAAGAATACTGATCAGCGATATGGAACATCATGATGTCTTGTCGGCATCATTGAAAACTGTTGACCGCTTCTCTCTTGCAGGAAACTAGTATGTATGTGTTTATGTATACTATGACTGCCTTTTGAATTTGGTACTAATACTGTTATATGGATATGGAATAGGTCTTTGGATTATGGGCGCGGATATTCTTTAATGGACGACGGCTGAATTATGAATGACGGACTAGACGCTTGTATTTTTAGTATATCATATTGTGCTCGTGTTGACCCTATTTGAATAACACTCCGAGCAGAGAATCATGGGTAATTTGGAGACAGCGGTCACGTGGTGTACCATAAAAGCGATGTTTTCGTCATTTTTCTCCAAAATTTCTGCTTTTCCGCGAGGAACAGTGAGCAAAAACTTTTCTCACATCAAATTAATATGTATTAATTTATCATGCAGTTTACACGTTAGGAAAATCTCACCGAAAAATCGACAAAAAATCTTTTGTTTGTAAATGACGCCACTGTGACGTCATCAAAGCGGTCAACTTGAATTTGTATTTACATTTTCTGGTAGAGCTTTACCCAAGGGTATATTGTGGTAACTCCTAACTCAAGGGATAAGAAAAATAATTAAGGAGAGGGGGAGGCGAAATGGCCCCTCCCCAGGCCTGGAGAGACCCCCAAAAATTCCAGGCCAGGCAGCGTTAAAGTGAAACTTACCTAAGTGATTGGATGATGCAGTAAACGTGTAGTGAAGATTTCGGAAGGTATTGACTGAATGCAGTACACTAGAAGTGAAGTTTGCATAAGGTATTACTTGAATGCAGTATAAATTAAGCTCACTTAACTTACAGCGAAACTTACTTTAATGTATTGCCTGATTGGGGAACACTTGAAGCGAAGCTTATGAACAAAAGTATGGTCTGAATGTAGTACCGTTGAAGGCAAGCTTACGAAAAGTATTTGCCGAACGCCGAACACTTGAATTGTCTGAAGTGAAGAGGATATAATCTGAAAGATTCACCTACAGTGAAGAAGATATTGTCTGAATGTAGTACAGTTTAAGGTGAATACAGGAAGAAATTTTTGGTCGCATGAGACAACATTTGATTGTAATTTTTTTAGAACGATCGGTGAATGGATATGATTTTGTGTGTCTGGTATACTTTGGAGCATGAATGAATGTTTAGTCTTTATATTTGGAGTTTTGATAAGATTTGTGTTTCCTCGTTATGTAGCTGAAATATTGCTGAACGTGACGTTGAATTTCTCTCTCTCTCTCTCTCTCTCTGTCCGAAATGTTGTCTCTCTCTCCTCTCTCTCTCTTCAGTGCCATGTGTGAGTTTTGGTAGTTTTTATTTTTCACCTTGAAGTTGTTTAACGAATAACTATCTATCCGCCGTGATCAGACGACTCAGTGATAGTGCCTTGGCTGCGATACATTGAAAATATCTGAAAACTACTTGATATAAAAGAACACTTATCAGTGATATGTTTGCCATGATAGCACGTTATCCTTGGCTCATAAATGACAAACACAAGCTTATCTGACAAATGTATTGCATGGTCGGTCTTCTTGGCAGTTAAGAAATTATTTCCGTTACCTGAAAATTTCCGTGCCAAGAAAAAGTGATGGATACGTTTACATACATATACAGGACAAGTCATCGGTCACGATGTAATTAAAGCGAACGTGATCAGTAGAATAATTGGCACAGTATAGCTGCTCTATTCGACCAGACAGAGCATCGATCCACGCGTCTCCAAGCTAACTGGCTCCATCTGTTATTTCAAACGCGGACACTTACAAGATCTGAAGCATGTTCATAAAACACTTGAAATAATAAATCAGATATTTTATTAACCTGGCCCATTAGTATGACCTGCCAAAGATCATGTAACGCGAAGAAACAATCTGATGGTTTGTAATTAAACTAACCATGCATTGAACTTCGGACTGGTATCAGTCTATGCTCAATTTTATGCTCTTGGGACTACATAGTATATGTAGTCAGTCCAACATGAACACGGACATTCTTTAATGGACGACGGCTATATATTGAATAATGTACTAGCTAGACGCTTGTATTTTGACAGGATTGAGTTAACTTTCATTGGGTCGTGCAAGCGAACAGGTTTCCACTTTATATAATATTAATAACCATAATTTGGTTTAATAAATCGAGGGTGGCCGTCATTCCCCCGAAATAGATTGACCGACCGTTTTTTTTATTTGTGCAATTTTCTTCGCAAAAACTGCCTGATGAATTAGTAAATAAACATCTGATGTGAAATAAAATATTGTGTGCACTTTTATGTGGAGAAACCAAAAGGAGAACATTTTTGTAATTTCCCATTATGTTCTGCTCATGGAATTACAGTGTATCAGCTCTCATTTCTTCTCCATGTCTGGACACGAGAGAAATATTCGCTAGCCTCCAGGCCTCCCCTCCCGTCAAACTTTTTCTTATCATTATTGATTGATACGTAACGGAAGGTATAGTTTAGGATATCAGTTGTTGTAAACGTGCACGAGACACTTACCATGTCTCCGTTTCCTGGTCGCACTTTGCAGTCGGGATCTTCCCGAGGACGAAGACGGGTCCATCCTTCTCAATAATATCGCTTTGTGTTCACTGGAACTTGACAATGAAGGATCAACCAATGAAACCCACATCCGCCAATTGTAACTTAAGCTTGGAAAAGCTGGTAACATATCGGTTAACCCGTCGTGGGTTGGGTGATCAATGTCGTGAGGTAATAGTACGTTATAACGAACACCTGCGCAATATTGTTTCTATTGGAATACGCTGTTGACTACCTGATGACGAAAAAAGGGAGTTATGCACTAAGGTCTGTGCATCTAACAGCAACAACCGAATTACCTGTCCGAAGGGATGATCTTTCTCGGATTGGATGGGCAAAATAAGGCCAAAATAATTTCAGGGATGTTAGATGTCCCTCCACCGGTGAGGTAAACTACCGGTATATCTTGTTCTACCAGATGAACACTTGTAATTTGCAATGTCTGAACAGTGAACTCTCTCGTTCAGAAGACGATGATTTTTTTCCTTGAATTTCGTGCTAATGCTGTTACATGAATTAGGTCTTTGGATTATGGATGCGGAAATTCTTTAATTGACGAAGGCTGAATATTGAATCACAGACTAGACGCTTGTATATAGCTCAGGCATCCCTCCCTTATTTGGTCACAGATCTTATCTAAACTAACCGTAGGAATGTACCATAGAAAATGTTCCATAGTTAGTGTTTTCTTTGATAGAAATTACTGCCGTAACTCGGCATGACAAACATTATAGATTGTGTCGTTGGGTGATATGCTTGATAACGTTGCTAATGGAGTTTCTTTCGATAATTGGCAAATTCCCAAACGATAAAGCAGATACATTTGTCCAAAAGATTGATTAGTTCTGCTTTATTCTATAATTTGGCACAACTGATCTTGCATTTTGTGTCTCGAAACATTACAGATGATTATCTGTAGCTGTTTCTTAAAATTGAAAGAGGATATAATCCGATATCCGAATGTCTACATGTGTATATCTCTATTCAGATGTCGATAGAAGATTTCTGGACGCAACTACAGTACGACCAAAGCACAGTCCCTGGGCGTTTCAATCGATGTTTTGTGATTTTAATTGGATTATATTAAATCATGCGACCCAATCATACATGTGTATTTATACTTTATCGAAATGCAAGTATATAGCTAAGGTATAGTGAAAGCTTACGGGCGTGTGTATGTACTATGTGTCAGCTTGACAACGTGGAAACGTTTCGAAAGAAACTGGCTCGCATTTACTAATTAATTTGTTTTTGGTTTTAGGGTATGGTGGCTCAAATCAATTATGTATCATGGCCGACCATCGAAATGTCGATGAAAATATATTTGGAAACATCATGACAGGAAACCGATGAAGAATTATCATGTTATTCCTGCAAAATTCGTAATCAATTATAGTCTTCATTATGGATATCTCCTTATGGCATTTGGTCATCTGTGGAGACGGATAAATTATTAACAATCTGTTTTGCAATCGAACAATCACTTGTTAAAGGCTTCGGTATGGGAGTCGAAGGATATTTTGTAGGGATTCCGATCTGCATACAGTGTCAGCAAGATTTGTCTTTGGATATGAAATTACTATGGATATGAAATTACTATTACAATCCAATGCCTTGACAGATTTTGGCAGGCGATGAAACATTGATGCAGGTTCCGAAATGGAATTGTAACTACCCATAATTATGTTCTCGTCGCGTGTTATTATTGGTGATTAGTTATTTACACAGGCATGTTTGTTGTATAGGGATAAATCCTAACACGATGGCGATCCATGATGCTCACATTTGTTTCATATCTACCATACATCGAGAGCAGTGCAACTATTGCCTTTTGTTTTTACTCGTTTGGAGCTTACGGACGCCTCCTCTACCTCAAAACCTGCCGGGATATATGTAGCCTGTACAACTGAAATTTTGCCGTGCTTTATATATAGGTGGTATAGTCATAATGGTCGTCTAAATGTTTTTGGATAAAGCCTAGGTTTCCAATAAAATTCACAGTAAAGTAGAAAGATTCAGCTCTCTTGTTCTTTTTTTTTTCCTGATCTGCGTTAAAGATTTTGGTCAGTTATGATTAAACGTCTCATTAAAATGAAATCTCCTTAAAACAATACAATATTGATAAATTCCAACTGAATATCTCACAGATAACAATGTGTTCACTTGGTTAAACTGTATTGTCCGTGTCGAGTATGTAACACTTTGTTTTGCTCTGTATCGCTTTGCTAAGAGGCGGCCAAAAACGGAAGGTTTGCAGCATTACAGAAGATATTGACTGAATGCAGTACACCTGGCGTGAGACTTTCACAATGTATTGACGGGAAGGAGTAGTACACTTACAGAAGATGTTGCCTGAATACAGTGCACATGAAGTGTAACATACAGATGGTATTGTAAAATGCAATACACCATGAGTGAAACTGTCTTAGAGTATGCTCTAAATGCCGCATTTTTTGAAGTGAAGTTTACATGACGTACATGTATTGTTTGAATGTGGTATGCTTAACCCTACCATGCCTGGGTGGGGGAGGTGGACATTATAGCATTATGGGGTGCACCGTAGCCGGGGTGGGGGGGGGGGCGGAAGTGCCCCCCCATTCCGCCCCGCCATATATTTGAACTATGGCTAAGGCTAGAGGGCTGAAACTTACCACTCTATATCTTTGAAAAAAAAATGTAAAAAAGCCAAGGTGGCCGCCATGATGACGTCACATTGACGTCATTTCTAAAAAGAACATTTCTTGGATGATTTTTCCGTCAAAATTTCGTGTTTTTTTTGTTTTTCGTTTTTGTTCCGAAAAACCGCATGATAAATTAGTAAATAATTTGATATGGAACAAAAATGGGTTTTATCCACTTGACCACGCAAAAAAGCAACAATTTTGAAGAAATTTGTCTAAAACATCACTTTTCTGGTCCCCACATGGCCGCCACTTCGAATTTACCCATGATCCCTGCTCGTGGGGTCATGCAAGTAGTCTCAAAATTACCCCATTCTGATAATCTACAAAGTCAAGGAATCTCAGTTCTTAATCTTTTTTGTGGTTCCTGAGATCGGAGACAGGAGCAACTTGAGGGGGTGGGGCGGAGCGGAAAGTGCTCTCCCGCCGGCCAGGTAGAGTTAAGGTATTGGCTGATTGTGGAACACTTGAAGCGAAGCTTATGGAAGGTATGGTCTGAATGTAGTGCCCTTGAAGGCAAGCTTACGAAAGGTATTTGCCGGATGCAGTACACTTGAATTGTTTGAAGTGAAGAGGATATAGCCTGAATGATTCACCTACAATGAAGACGATATTATCTGAATGTTGTGCAGTTTAGGTGAATACTGGAATATCTTTCAGGTCGCATGAGACAAGATTTTTTTTTCAAATATATTTTATTAACCGCATACAGATAACCGATTATATTACAAAGACGAGGGAAGGGCCTTGAAGAGAATACAAAAAAAAACAATCGTTCAACCAACTTACTTCCTTAGCTTAATTTAATCAAGACATGCGGAAGTTACCGCAATCCTGAATAGGTTGAACAGTGATCTACATGTATATTACATAACGAATTACCAGGCACCACTAACTTAAACGTTTTGTACATGAGAAATTGACAAATGAAATGCACATGAACGAAAACAA
The DNA here is from genome assembly GCA_036873755.1 of Hanleya hanleyi. Classification (NCBI taxonomy): domain Eukaryota; kingdom Metazoa; phylum Mollusca; class Polyplacophora; order Lepidopleurida; family Hanleyidae; genus Hanleya; species Hanleya hanleyi. The sequence continues at coordinate 19,563 of JAVTVY010010544.1, read as the reverse complement.
ACGTAGAACAATTAATAGTACAGCATATACAACAATACAATAGTAAATCATATCACACGGCACGAACATTTGGGCATTTAAAAAAATTGCTACAAGCATCGTATCAATTTTGTAGGTTTTTTAGGGAAAAAATATATATGTATAAACAAAAAAGAACCGACTAGCATAATAACTATAGGAGCATAATTATTTACATATTATTTTGCAAGATCAAGAACACAGAAATACTCGAATAGCAATGGACTGTGGACCCCTCCTCGCCCCACCCATTCCCCCCTCCGCCTTTCCACCCACACAACAACAAAAAAACCACACACAACATAAATATATATATATGTGTAAGTAGCCTGAGGTGACAAATAATTGTACTCTGCAAGACGATATGTTTACAGCTTTGACACTCCACTGTTGATTTGCTATATCTTTATTTGCTATATCTTCAGGTGGAGGAAAAAATGTTGGATTTTTTCCCCGCCTGGTTAAATAGACAACACCAAGTGGCCCAACTTACTCTCGAAAGATGTTTTGCTTTTGTTGTTCTCAGCTATATATTTTTCAATATCTCTCTGGTTTAGTACAAATAATTTTGCACCTTCGAAAGAGGGTTTCATATTACGATATCTGCACTTTATGATTTTTTTCATCAGTAATATTAAAAGATTTACTATGCCAGACCCTGTGTTACCTAGAATATCCTGTGACCCCGAAGGGTTTTTTCATAGAAATACCGATACTCTCGGCCCAAACATGAAGTTTTTGTCAAATGACCATTGAATACCTGAAGTGATAAAACAGATGAAAAAGAATCTCTGTATATTGTTCACAGAAGGTACACAGATCCGAGTTGATTGTTCCCCATATTTTCAATAGACTATTTGTTACTAGGATTCGGTGTAATATTTGATATTGAAAGTAGTGTAAATTGATTTGTCCTGTTGTAGTGTATATGTATTTAAATATAGTGGGCCATGCGACTTCTTCTCCTGTGCCTAATTCCACCCCCCATTTTTGTTGGGCTTTCTGAGGAGGGGTTTTTATATGACTTATTATAGACTTGTATCAATTTTTTTTGCTTTTTGGATGATTAATCGGTGGTATAATTCTGGTTTCAAAACCTGTGCATTTCTACGGAATTCTCCATTTTTTTTATATATGTTCGTTTTTCTGTTGGAATATTGTGGATAATAGCGCAGTAGAGTAAAAAAATGACCTGATTTCATGTTATACATTACCTGTAATTTTTTGAAGGACAAGAAGCTAGTGCCATCCGGATTTAAAGTATCCCCGATTCGGCTGAGGGTTTTGATTGTAATTTTTTTAGAACGATCGGTGAATGGATATGATTTTGTGTGTCTGGTATGCTTTGGAGGATAAATGAATGTTTTGTCTCTATATCTGGAGTTGAAATATTGCAGAACGCGACGTTGAATCTCTCTCTCTCTTTCTCTCGGAAATGTTGGCTTCGCATTGGAAAAGAGCAATATCTCTCTCTCTCTCTCTCTCTCTCTCTCTCTCAGAAATGCGCATCGGACCCGTGATGTGAGTGTCGGCAGTTTTTATTTCTCACCTTGAAGTTGCCTAACGAATAACTATCTATCCGCCGTGATCAGACGACTCAGTGATAGCGCCTTGGCTGCGATACATTGAAAATATCAGAAAAAACTACTCAGTATAAAAGAACACTTGTCAGTGTTATGTTTGCCATGATAGCACGTTACCCTTAGCCGACCAATGACAAGTACAAGCTAATCGGACAAATGTATTGCATGGTCGGTCTTCCTGGTAGTTAAGAAATTATTTCCGTTGCCTGAAAATTTCCGTGCCAAGAAAAAGTGATGGATACGTTTACATACATAGACAGGACCAGCCATCGATCACGACGTAATTAAAACGAACGTGATCAGTAGAATAATTGGCACAGTATAACTACTATATTCGACCAGACAGAGCATCGATCCACGCAAGTCTCCAAGCTAACTGGTTTCATCTGTTATTTCAAACGCTAAGTCTTACGAGATCTGAGCCATGTCCATAAAACACTTGATATAATAAATCAGATATTTTATTAACCTGGTACATTAGTATGACCTGCCAAAGACCATGTAACGCGAAGAAACAATCTGATGGTTTGTACAGTAATTAAACTAGCCATGCATTGAACTTCGGTCCGGTATCAGTCTATGCTCAATTTTATGATATTGGGACTACATAGTATATAGAAAAGTCAGTTCTACATGGACGTGGACATTCTTTAATGAACGACGGCTGAATATTGAATAATGTACAAGCTAGACCAATGGCCCCCCGACCAAACTTTTTGCGCTATCTCCGGAACGACAAACAATGGAGAGCTGAAACTCCGTGACTTTATAGTTTATCATATTGGGGTCATTTTGAGCCTATTTACATAACCCTTCGAGCAAAGGATCATGGGAAATTTCAAAATGGCGACCACGTGGGGTCCCAGAAAAGTGATATTTTTGTCATATTTCTTCAAAATTTCTACTTTTCCGCGATGAAAAGCGGGCAAAAACTATTTTATTTCACATCACATTAATATTTACTCATTTATCATGCATTTGTGGCAGAGAAATTGCATAAATAAAAAATTCGGGAAAATCATTTCGCCCCCCTCCCAAGGCCACAACAGGTCCCAAAAAGCCCAGGCCAGATAAGGTTAATAAATCGAGGATGGTCGTCATTACCCCGAAATAAATTTATCGGTCGTTTTTTTGGAAGTTTATATTTGTGCAGTTTTCTTCGCAAAAACTGCCTGATGAATTAGTAAATAAATATTTATGTGGAGAAAAGCAAAAGGAGATCATTTTTGTATTTCTCATTATGTTCTGCTCATGGGATTACAGTGTATCTGCTCACATTTACGGGTTCACAACCGACATAGATGTATTTGTTGTGTAATAATTTACCGCTGGGACGTCTTTCATCCCGAGTCAAAACCCCGATATTGCGCAGCAATCGAGCAATCGAGGGGTTTTGACTCGGGATGAAAGACGTCCCAGCGGTAAATTATTACACAACAAATACTGATACGAAGGTTTTGAATCCAATTCTAACCAGGAGATATATTTGAATGTAGAATAATCAACAAATGTGCAAAACTGATTCTCTCTGAACGCGGCTGGTACATTTTACCCCCGCCGCAGAAACAAGCAGTGTTGCCTGGCATGCGCTTGCAGCAACGGTTGAACCGTTGACCTATTTTTATTCACAAGCGAGAGAGTGCATGCCCCAGTTGGTCAGGTACTGTGAGGCATGAATGTCGTTGCAAAACCGGCTCCTGCCTGGATTTCTACGATAGTTTAAAGCTAGAACGCACAGATGTACTGATTGGATTGGATTACATACGCTGACAAATTTATGGTAAGTACCGATCTGATTGTTCATTCTGTTGTGAATATTAAATGCCGCCGAAAATGTTTTCGCTAGGTCATGTCGTGCTCATTTCATTTCATAACTTAATAAGTTAACAACAATAACAAAGATGTGTATATGTTAAGTTACCAATTTATTTCTGTAGCGGGCAATAATTTTACCCGAAATTAAATCTAATAACTCTGCATTCAACACGCACTCAAAACCTTTCAAGTAAAGAACTATGCATACATGCCTGCATAACCCAAAACGATCACGTACTGTACGGTATAAAAATATATCGTGCAAAACAACTGATTCTTTCAGTGCAGGGAAATAAAATATTTTATTGATTTTTTATAGATATTTCTTGCCCAAGATTAACCACAGGAATATGAGGACTAATGAGCTGGAGGTGATGTTCCCCACCGTGTAGAAGTTGACCTACATTTCACGTGCTTGCCATGAGTACGGTACCGGGAAAGTGACATTTCCAACACGAGCAGGTTCGCGTTTGTCTGCATTTGCGAGCGAAGGGCTAAGAAGAACGAAGTTATATGATGTTTTTTTTCGCATACAGACTAGCGGGCAGTTTAGGGCTGGAAATGGAATGGTTCAAATATCGAGTGCCTTTGCACTCATTCAGTGTATCACGGTAAGAATGTTTCTGTGTTAATGCGGGGGGAGGTACACGCACTCCCCCTCAACCGTGATGAGCTGTTTCACGAGGCAGTATTTTGTATTCTTGCAAAACCCGTTGCTATGTGAAAATTTACCCTATATACAACATGTATTTGCACACGACACGCATAACACAGAAGGCAAGAATTGTTCTCTATGTCTGGAGATGAGAGAAATAATCACTAGCCTCCCGACCTCCCCTCCCGTCACTCTTTTTTATCATTATTGATTGATACGTAACGGAAGGTATAGTTTAGGATATCTGTTGTTGTAATCGTGCACGAGGCACTCACCATGTCTCCGTTTCCTGGTCGCACTTTGCAGTCGGGATCTTTCCGAGGACGAAGACAATAATATCGCTCTGTATTCACTGGAACCTGAATATGAATGATCAACCCATGAACTCACATCCGCCAATTGTAACTTAAGCTAGGAAAAGCTGGTAACATATCGATTAACCCGTCTTGAGTTGGGTGACCTATATTGTGAACTAGCAGTACGTTATGACGAACATCTGCGCAATAATGTTTCTATTAGAAAACGCTGTTGACTACATGATGGCGAAAAAAAGGAAGCAATGCACTAAGATTTGTGCATCTAACAGCAATAACCGAATTACCTATCAGAAGGGATGATCTTTCTTGGATTGGATGGGCAAAATAAGGCCAAAATCACTTCAGGGATGTTGGATGTCCCTCCACCGGTGAGATAAACTACCGGTATCTCTTGTTCTGCCAGATGAACACTTGGAATTTGCAATCTCTGAACGGTGAACTGTTGCAGAAATAAACGCGACATCACTGAAATCTGTTGACCGTTTCTCTCTTTCAGAAAACTATGATTTGTTTTTGAATTTGGTGCTAATGCTGTTACATGAATTAGATCTTTGGATTATGATCGCGGAAATTCTTTAATTGACGAAGGCTGAATATTGAATCACGGACTAGACGTTTGTATGTAGTCCAGGCATCCCTCCCTTATTCGGTCACAGATCTTATCTAAAATAACCGTAGGCATGTACCATAGAAAATGTTCCATAGTTAGTGTTTGCTTTGACACTAATTACTGCCGTAACTCAGCATGACAAACATTATAGATTGTGTCGTTAGGTAATACGCTCAATAACGTTGCTAATGAAGTTTCTTTCGTTAATTGGCAAATTTCCAACCATGAAGCAAATACATTTGTCCAAAAGATTGATTGGTTCTGCTTTATTCCATAGTTTGGCACAACTGATCTTGCATTTTGTGTCTCGAAACATTACGGATGGTTATCTGTAGCTGTTTCTTGAGATTAGAGGCAGAATATCCAAATATCTACATGTGTATTACGCTATTCGGATGCCGATAGAAGATTTCTGGACGCAGCAACAGCACGACGAAAACACAGTCCCTGAGCGTTTCAATTTATGTTTTGTGATTTTAATAGGATTATATCAAATCATGCGGGCTAATCATACATGTGTATTTAGACTTTATCGAAATGCAAGTATATAGGCAAGGTATAATGAAAGCTTCACGGCGTGTGTATGTATGTGTCTGCTTGACAACTTCGAAACGTTTCGAATCAACTGGCTCGCATTTATTAATTGATTTGTTTTTAGTTTTTGGGTATGGTGGCTCAAATCAATTATGCATCATGGTCGACCATCGAAATGTCAAAGAACACATATTTGGAAACATCATGACAGGGAACCGATGAAGCATTATCATGTTATTCTTGCAAAATTTGTAATCAATTATAGTCTTCATTATGGATATCTCCTTATGGCATTTGGTCATCTGTGGAGACGGATAAATTATTAACAATCTGTATATACAGCCAATGCTATGCAATCGAACGATCACTTGTTAAAGTCTTCGGTATAAGAGTCGAAGGATATTTTGTAGGAATTCCGATCTGCATACAGTGTCGGCAAGATTTGTCTTTGAACATGAAATTACTGTTACAGTCCAATGCCTAGACAGATTTAGGCAGGCGATGAAACATTGATGCAGGTTCCCAAATGGAATTGTACTCACCCATAATTAGGTTCTGGTCGAGTGTCAATAATGGTGATTAGTTACTTACACAGGCGTGTTTATTTTATAGGGATAAATCCTAACACGATAGCAATCCATGACCCTCACGTTTGTTTCATATCTACCATACACCAAGAGGAATGCAACTATTGCCTTTGGTTTTACTCGCTTGGAGCTTACGGACACGTCCTCTACCTCAAAACCTACCGGAATATATGTAGCCTGTATAACTGAAGTTTCCCCCGCTTTATATATGCTTTATATGCGGAACACTTGAAGCGAAGCTTGTGGAAGGTATGGCCTGAATGCAGTACCCTTGAAGGCAAGCTTACGAAAGATATTTGCCGAATCCAGTACACTCGAATTGGTTGAAGTGAAGAGGATATAATCTGAATGATTCACCTATAATGAAGACGATATTGTCTGAATGTTGTACAGTTTAGGTGAATACTGGAAGATCTTTCTGGTCGCATGGGACCAGATTTGATTGTAAGTTTTTAGAGTGATTGGTGAATGGATATGATTGTGTGTGTCTGGTATACTTTGGAGGATAAATGAATGTTTAGTCTTTATATTTGGATTTTTGATAAGATTTGTGTTTGTTCGTTGTTGTGTAGCTGAAATATTGCTGAACGCGACGTTGAATCTGTCTCTCTCTCTCTCTCTCTCTCTCTCTCTCTCTCTCTCTCTGAAATGTTGGCTTCGCATTGGGCAAGAGCGATCTCACTCTCCACTCTCTCTCTTCAGTGCCATGATGTGAGTTTTAGCAGTTTTTATTTTTCACCTTGAAGTTGTTTAACGAATAACTATCTATCCGCCGTAATCAGACGACTCAGTGATAGTGCCTTGGCTGCGATACATTGAAAATATCTGAAAATTACACAGTATAAAAGAACACTTATCAGTGATATGTTTGCCGTGATAGCACGTTATCCTTGACTCATAAATGACAAATACAAGCTAATCTGACAAATGTATTGCATGGTCGGTCTTCTTGGCAGTTAAGAAATTATTTCCGTTACCTGAAAATTTCCGTGCCAAGAAAATGTGATGGATACGTTTACATACATAGACAAGACAAGCCATCGATCACGACGTAATTAAAGCGAACGTGATCAGTAGAATAATTGGCACAGTATAACTACTCTATTCCACCAGACAGAGCATCGATCCACGCGTCTCCAAGCTAACTGGCTCCATCTGTTATTTCAAACGTTGATTCTTACAAGATCCGAGGCATGTCCATAAAACACTTGATATAATAAATCAGATATTTTATTAACCTGGTACATTAGTATGACATGCCAAAGACCATGTAACGCGAAGAAACAATTTAATGGCTTGTACAGTAATTAAACTAGCCATACATTGAACCTCGGTCTGGTATCAGTCTATATTCAATTTTATGCTCTTGGGACTACAGTATGTGCCTCAGTCCAACTACCTTTTAATAGTACCATTCTCGATAAAACCATGCGTATCTCTCTCCCAGATACTCCTGGTACACATCGGGATGAATCGTGGAAAAGGCAACTGTAAAGTTCAGCAAAGCAACATCCTGTGTATTTTAACCAATCAAATCACTTGTTTTATGCGATCATGGCATGTTATGTGACAAGTAACAGATTCGTAAACACTGAAAATGGGTGGGAACGTCCGCTGTGCAAGAGGTCATGGTTTCATCTCTGACTCAAAAAGAAAGCTTAACGCTGTGAAGATGGATATCCCCCAGCTTATACGCACCCCACTTATTAAATACATATTATTTGTTTGTCGTGCAGTGCCGCTGTAATCAGTAAACGTTACATCATTCTCTTCTCCTTCACGCCAATACTGCTTTTATCTTGAAGCATCTTAATAATAATGAGAACTCGGGACTTTTTCAGATAACCGTATTTAATATTTCAGAACGATCGTGTCTTTAGATTACATTGATATTATTTTCCCAGGCATGAATGTCAAACAGTGTGTCAAGCTAGCTTCGTGTTCTACAGGCGTGTGATTGCCATTCCATGACATTTAGATCATTTCCAACTTTCATAACTTGCATAGCATAGAAGAAGAACCCTATTTTAGGGAAGGTACAGAGATTTTCTTCTAAATAAATCACCCAGACAAATGATTTCGGACAATTATTTGCTTATTTGCCTCAACAAACACACACATTTTTCACCGCAGCTCCGAAACAGAGAAAGTAAGAGTGCAGAAACGTTTTACTTTTCCGCTTTATTGGCGTCATTTGGGACTATTTGCAGAATCTTAGGTGCAAAGGATTATGGAAAAATTTAATATGACGTTTACAAGACTTCTTCGTTTTTTGGCATAGAAGTAATTATATTTTTTCCAAAATTGATTATTATATGCCATATTAATTCGTTTTTGAGAGAAAATATGACGGTCTTTAATAGGCGAAAAAAAGGCTTCCGAAGAGATGACGTCACTGTGATGCCATCTAGCAGCCATCACACTATGAGTCAGAGTTTGGTCTGAATCGCTCACCATTACCAATGTTGGCTCTTACACCCGTCAGTTGGATAATATCGGCTTTTCCGTGACTTATTATCTACCTATTTAAAATCGGTAGCTCAGTTACTTACGTTGGTATTTGAAACACCATTAAAATATTAACCCCCAGATAAACTGGAGATATTACAAGTCACCCATAGCCGTTTGTTGGTCCGAATGAGCCGAAATCCCGATAAGCTCCTCGGTCATCCGCGCCTCGCCGTTGGAAGTTATTGGCCGCTCATAATCCTGTTTGGCGAAATTTTGCTAATCCTGACATGGACATCACGGCGATTTCTTTAGTTCTACAGCCAGGAAGATCATATTACATGTTATCGATGTGTCCAACCGATAGAGGAATTTTCACTCTCTGGTTGGCCTGACATGGCTGAAACCGGATTTCCTAGCCGATAGAAGCCGAAATCAACCGTTTCATTATATTTTACTGATATAGGTAATTGGACGATTCACGTCTCGCTCCCACTATGCACTACGCATAGTATAACAAGCTATACCCAATTGAAACCCCTGTTTAAATATTCGCTTGCCATCTTCTGTATTTTGTTGAATTTGCTTTCTCTTATTAACAGAAGATAACTGTGTATTTTATAAAAGGAAAATGCCGATAATACAGTCGCACACATCGAACTTTGTTTTGGAACAACAAAATAACGTTTTGGGAAATTTAATCAAAGTGGCCAGATTACTGCACTAATACAGAGATTTCGTAAAGAAAATATGAGTAATATTTTTACAAAATTTTACTCGCTAATAATATATCTTCATTATATCGAAAAAAGTCTTCTTCCTTGCCACATTTCATCCGCAATATAATTCCCTATTGGTAAGTGTGGTGAGTTATCCACTTACATGATAAAATACAGAGAGCAAGAATCGCAACACGAGATTGTTATTGGTAATATACTTAACTTCTGTTTTCTTGGATGAATACATTGAGTGAATATGAGTATTTCGAGATTGGAGGATCGAAAGTATCGCATGTAATATAAGGTTGTCTTACTCAAGAATGAAATGGTTAAGAGACGTACCCTAGCCTATATTATACCAACGGCATTTGTATTGGCGAGAACTCCGAATATTCCCATTTGAGGACAGAAAAAAAACGCATGCTTCCATAACCCAACTTCATCAAAAAAACGCAATTTTAACTGCTCTGCAAACTGACTGAGCAAACTGACATCTCAACATTGAATTACATATACTTAAGATAACAATTCATACCTAATTATAGATATCACTGAGATATTGTGAGGACATGTGGGAATGGTTATAGTATATGCAAACCTAGCAATAAGGTGTCTCCCTCGCCAAATTTTTTCTCTGAAATAATTAAGCGTGATTTGACACGAAGGCAGTTTTGATATTGTTTAGCTATCAGCTCTGTGGATTTAGAAACAACTCCGCCTGTTTGCCAACATCTTTACGCAACAACTGGCGGTCAAATCGAAATTGTAAGATAAACAAATTTGGTTGCATTCAACGACTGTGAGTTGTGTATGTCAATGTGTGAATTATGGGGGAGGGGGGTCATAGGAAAAAGAGTGAGAACGACACAGTGAAAATTCAAAACTGGGGGTTAGATGTATCGAATTTTTTTCCTCAAAACATGAATATGAAATATCAAGATTAATAACGTAAATAAAATGGTTCCCTGTATTACATAAACCCGGCAATCCCCTGTTGGTCAGCACATTTAGTACACCTCCATTTTGCAGAATAAAACTCATGTGCTAGGCGAAAAGAGCGGTGATGCAAGAGAACCGATTCCTCGACGGCCACTTGTTTACATAACAGAGAAGGAAGAATTGATATATTTTATAGTCTCTCTTGTTGTGTTGTTATTGACGATTTATTTAGTGATAATCTGTATTGTTTGGTCATGTTATTATAATAATGTCTCAAAATTTTCCAGTTACCGCACTACATTTGCCTAAGACACCCAATTGGCGTAACGTTTAACTTAAAAAGCTATTGTTCATTTCCGTGTATAGACAATTAGAACACTTTAAAGCTAAATGCTTCTATTAAACTCATACACATCACCAGCTATTCCCCCCGCCGCCCCTGTCCTTCGGGTTATTTTCATATCCCCAATGAGGAATTTTCAACTTGACTCGATGTTATTTGCCTTTCCTAGTTAAATAATATGTGATTATAGTGTATGCGGAAAATAAGTTGAATGCACCACTGGCATGGTAATCCAGTGGTAATCCAATGAAACGCAGACAATGGTCCTTGTTGAAGTGGAAAATACTCAGCATAACTTTATAAGGTTAAAAAATCAGCACAAATATATGATATAGATATTATGACAAAAAGGACAAATGATATCAATTTAGAGAGTAACACGAATTGAAGATAGTATGTCATAATATGGAATACAACACAAGAGTCTAGTACGTCATTCAATATTCAGCTGTCGTCCAATCAAGAATTTCCGCGTCCATGATCCAAACACTACTTTATATAATAAAATTATCACCAAATGAATAGGATAAATAATAGTATACATGGAACTATGCTGACTACCAGTCCGACAGAAGCTGTCAACAGTTATCAATGATGCCAGAAAGACCTCATGTTCCAAGAATAATATTCAGGGTAGCTGTTGTTCCGCACATCTAAGCTTTTTTAAAATTCTTAGTTGTAACCGATCCAGTAGTTGGACTCTTAGTGGCGGACTTCTGTCATTTCAACTGTGTTACTGACAGGTTAAGTATACAGTCATCTAATATTATGACTCGCCTAGTTTGCGATATTCTCCTGCATCTGAAATATCTTAACATCTGATCAAGTTTGTTCTTGAACAGAGCCATTTGTGACCAATCAAATACGGCACATTATAGACATTTGTGCTTATAGGAAAGTGGAAAATGGATGTTCTGCTCTGAAAATAATACATAACGCGACGTGCGATGCGAACGTCCGCCGTGAGTCGTATTTGAAAAATTCCAAACGCTACGTGCAACGAACGTTCGCGTCATGTTCTCGTCGCCGTCTGTCAATAGATTAACCTAGGGAATAGCGAAGCACAAAGACATTTTCGTAGCAGCCCCACGGGTGCTTCAAACTGACACTTCACACGACCCAATCGGACCACGGATGCTCGTTCAAATGCCCATTCTCCATTATTCTCTGCCCGCGCATGCGCAAATCGGCGACATATACAGGATACCCCACCCAAGCCCGGCGCAGCCCCACGAGTGCTTCAATATGATACTCAACACGACCCATTCGGACTAGAGCTTCTCAGTAAAATTTATCCCATGGCCTCGAGACCCCTCACATCGTATTCCTGAGCGTAAAACAAAACAAAAATAATATGCTACACTCCATACTGTCACGAAAAATACCCATGAGTGGGTTCCTATTGGGACTATCAGGTCCCAGTATATATATCTCCGTCTTACACCAGATGCAAACCGTGATATTTTCAACCGATCATATTAAGTACGGTGTATAATCTAGGTTCTCGTTTAGCGACGTTGAGATTGGTCAAGACCGGGATGGGTCACAAGGCGCTGTATTAGCTTGGCTAATGAGTGTCCATAGTATCGCTGCCTGTATGATGATGCATAATGTATGTATGGCTAAAACCCTGATGGTGGAAGATTGAACTCTGTGTTCAACTGATCTCCGGACATTCCCGGAGATGACCGGGTCTTACCTTAAGATTACCGGACATTCCCGACGATTCCCAGCGAATCAAACTGGGGATCAGTATTGACTGGGAAGTCACATGGACGGGGATTTATCCACATATATAATTTATCCGCGACGTCATATAAACACGTGACCATAACTGAGATCATCCCCGGAAGTGACCCTTGACACGTATGTGACGTCACAGGATGTGAAATCATCCGTGATATCATCCACCTCTTCATTTCCTTCAGCCCCTCAGAAATACGACAGAATAAGGGTTGTATATACTATTATGTACAATAAAATATACCTTAAATTTTGTATGCGAAATTAAGCATATGTTGTTATATCATTGGCGTGATTTTTCTGCCTTTGTGTATCATATTTGTCGTGACGGTAAATGTCATCCGGAGATCACTGCATGGTCAGTCAAGCGGATCAACTTAAACGAGCACCATACAATAATATTAAGATGAAATCGCGCGGTTATCGGGCGACTCAAAAAGAACTAGAAGAACCCAGGGGTTATTGTAGGGTGTACTGGACGAAGTAAAAATTACCGGGCGGTGAACCATAAGGTAATGGATTTACAGGTAAAATATGAATAATTCACCAAATCTTGCCTCGGACGTCAACAGGCAACATGGGAGAGAATACCGAGCGATGTGCAAAGTACCAGGGGATAAATGAAAACACACTGGTACGGAGAAAACTTGATCATTTAATCAAAAAACGATACAAAAAAACAGATGAAATGTAAAACAAGCAGCCAGAGGATGCTAGGTCCCCCGCCAAAATGGCAGGAATATTTATAAGCGCTGTCGGTTTCAGAAGATATTCATGAGGATGGCAACAGCTACTTCACAGGTGTAAGAAGCAGAGGGGTCTTTCCACCTTCCCAGGTTTTGAGATCAACTCCGAATGGCTGACTGAATGTTGATTGCTACTGCAATATATTTTCTTTACCGTCCATGTAGCATGAAAATCATGTAACCGAAATGCAACCCCAGGAGACAACTCATGGCATATTATCTGCAAACTAAATTTGACAAGAATATGAAGGCATCCTCAACCTATTGCCCAGAAACCAAATTTAGACTTTGCCACAAGGAGTCATCACCTGTAGGTGCAAGCAGGCAAAACACAATCCCAAATGACATCTCATGTCATGGTATCGGCATATGAACTTTGAGACTCTGAAGAGGGGTCCTCAAGTTATTGCCGGTACTAGATGCCCACCGGTGTTCATGTTATTTGGGGCGGGTCACATATGAACACAAAATTTGAGAATAATCTGATGAGCAGTTGCCAAATTATTGCCCGGAAACAAATTTTTCCACCAGGAGACGCCACCTGTAGGCAGAAGCGGGAAAAATACAATCCCAAGGAACATGGTATCGTGGGACATCTGCATACCAAATTTGAGAAGAATCCGATGAGGGTCCTCAAGTTATTGCCCAGAAACCAAATTTAGATTTTGACACCAGGTGACGCCACCTCTAGGCGCAAGCCAGTAAAATGCATTATCAAGCGACATCTTATGTCACGGTACATTCATACAAAATTTGAGAAGAATCCGATGGTCAGTTCTCAAGTTATTACCCGGAAACAAATTTGTGATGTTGCCACCAGGTGGCGCCACCTGTGAGTGCAAGTGAGCGAAAGGCAATCCCAAGCAACAGCTCCTGGCATGGTAAATGCATGCCAAATTTGAGAAGAATCCGATGAGCCGCAACGTTTCTCATGTTACCCAGAAAGGTGCATAAGTAGGATATTTCAAAGAAATTCGACCAAGTGTTTCTAAGTTATCACTTGCAGCATGGAATAATGGAATGAACTCTAGTGGCGCCACCTCCGGGTGGATTTTGCTGAAACGCATCACCAACGGTGTTTTGTCGCAGGGAATGCATTTACCAAATTTTGAAGAAATCCGACAAATTGTTCGCAAGTTATCGCGAAGGATTTGAACAAACATGAACGGACATGCATTAAAGATTGGAACAAGACCCAGTGGCGCCACCTACAGGCGGATCTTGTTGAAACGTAATACCAGCGACGTCTTGTCGCAAAGAATGCAGATGCCAAATTTCGGAGGAATCCGACAAAGCATTTAGGAGTTATCGCTTACGCAGTATTTGCACAGACATGCACTAAATATTGGAACAAGACCCAGTGGCGCCACCTACAGGCGGATCTTGCTGAAACGTAATACCAACAGACGTCTTGTCGCAAACAATGCAGATGCCCAATTTCGGAGGAATCCGACAAAGCATTTAGGAGTTATCGCTTATGAAGCATTTGCACGAACATCCACGGACATGCACTAAAGATTGAAACAAGACCCAGTGGCGCCACCTACAGGCGGATCTTGCTGAAACGTAATACCAACAGACGTCTTGTCGCAAAGAATGCAGATGCCAAATTTCTGAGGAATCCGACAAAGCATTTAGAAGTTATTGCTTACGAAGTATTTGCACGGACATGTCCGTGCACGGATACATAGAAGCAAGACCCCAGTGGCGCCACCTACAGGCTGATCTTGCTGAAACGTAATACCAACAGACGTCTTGTCGCAAAGAATGCAGATGCCAAATTTCTGAGGAATCCGACAAAGCATTTAGAAGTTATTGCTTACGAAGTATTTGCACGGACATGCATGCACGGACACATAGAAGCAAGAACCCTGTGGCGCCACCTACAGGCGGATCTTGCTGAAACGTAATACCAAGAGACGTCTTGTCGCAAAGAATGCAGATGCCAAATTTCGGAGGAATCCGACAAAGCATTTAGAAGTTATTGTTTACGAAGTATTTGCACGGACATGTCCGTGCATGCACGGACACATAGAAGCAAGAACCATTTTAAAGTCCCCGGCCGCGTTGCGGCGGGGGACAATAAATGCCCTACTGCGAAAGCGTATCAGGCAGTAACAGAAAACGGCGTATAATATCTCTATCACGGTGAGAACTAAAAGATCATAGCCAGTTCTATAATTTTCTAACAGTATACCGGGGAAGACTCAATCTCAGTGAACTGCCATATAATATCAAGGAATATTCTCCTGATTTACCATCTTGGTTTACCTAGATTGGGAGAGACCGACCAGGAAAGATAGGCGGGATGATTCCAAATCAGACAGATGAAAGTGTGATTAAAATCGTACACCGGCTACGTTAGGAAACGGCAAATTTTAATCGTTATTTATATGGGACATACACAATATTGTATGCGACATTACCAGAGAGTGCAACAGACGATATAAAAAGTACTGGGCAGTGCGCCGTGTAAGAAAACAAACTGGTAGAAAACGTGCTGATTTAACTTCAAATTTAGAGTACCGGATGGTGAATGAGGTACCGGACGATATAAGCAAACAGAACGATTTGAATATCTCAGTTTGATCTATCATATAAATAATCACGCGAGTGTTTTTCTTGAGCTTCGAGCTTCAAAACTAACGCACATTTGCAACCATACCCAACTAAAGATAGTAATTTCTGCTAACTGGCCTCCACGGTATATTACTGCACGCTTGGCTGAACACAGGTGCCAGCCGTCTTTTGACTGCCGCTTACGTAAACGGTGTACGCCCGACAGTGTTTTGTGCCCGACTCAAGATTACCCATCTTCATTTTATCCAGCCAATTTCTACGTTCCCACGTTCGAAGTGGGAACGTAGAAATTGGCTGGATTAAATGAAGATGAAGATTACCCAGCTTGTGGGCAATTGGGGTCTCCAGCTTACTCGTTGCTTGTACATTCAACTCCCAATGTATTAACTTTAAATATGTTTAATTCCAATATTTATATCTGATCTTATAGGCAAGCCTGTTACACACACACACACACAAAAGGCATACGTGAGAGCAGATAATGAACATTGAATTTAAGCAATAAAACTTAGGTGAAAGAATATAACAATATATTAATCATAATATTGGTTGAAGAGAAATGTAACATGTGTTGTATTATCCATGTATTCTTGCAGATTATTGGGGAATTTCGACCTACCAGTTATAGTACAATGCTTGTGAAAATATTCAAGAAAAGTTAGTACCGATACCATGTGAATTTCACTGAATAACACTTCCATGTTCCTGTTTCAGTATTACATCAACAAACATAAAGCACTGCATTCTAATAAAGGAAGAGGAATTCACCCATCCATTTGGCAACAAATACTCATTTAAAGTCGATTACATTCTACGTTTTCAGGGTGGGATAACGGTGTAAAGAAGCCGAACGATATTATTTTTGGTGTTGATCACATAATCATGTTATGAAAATCAACCTGCTGGATGCATCTGTCCACAGGTCTAAGTAGCACTGTTTTGTCAGAAATTTTTTTTAAATTTAAAATTTAATTTTTTAAATTTTAAAATTTTAATTTTTGTTTAACATCTTGGAAAGATTAAATTATTATATAGCTTACTCTAATACTCATACATGGTCATATTTTAACGCGCGAGCTCGTGTTTGCCAAGCATGGAAAATTACACAAAATAGTATATACCAAATAGTCTATGTATTTGGTATATACTTTGTGTAATTTTCCATGCTTGGCAAACACGGGCTCGCGCTTTAAAATATGACCATTAGTCTGTGGGCTTATGTAAAAAAAGCAAAATTTTGGGTAGATTCTTGGCACCAATGTTTAAGCACACCTAGAAACATCACTGATTAAGAAAAAAATGGGTGCCAGTTTTTGCATTAACATTTAGGGCCTCCATTTTGAATTTCAAAATGGCCGCCTTTTTTTTAGCCGATCTGTATGATTTTTTGTTATTCAACATTATTTTAAACATGTAATCGAAATGTGCGCAAATAGTTTGGGTTTGAAATGCATTACAGTTGAGACAACTGTTCATCTGAATTCGTTTGCATGGATATTAACCTGTTTTCGACGTTATTATCAAGAAATATTGGTATGAATGTGCAACTTCTTACTGTAGTCCGTGAGCTACTAGGGCTCACCTTGCACCCCCCCACTACAGACCGAAACTATGTTTTTTATGTGCTTTAGGACATGTCAAATAAGAAACAATTTGTTAACAGTCGATAAACTGGGACTCACTACCCTTTTAATCACTTTGAAATTACTCCTGTTTTAATAAGTACAATTTTTGTGACAATAGGGGGTAGGGTTACAAGAATAGTCTTATCTTCCATAATTATTATCCAATCTTTATAATGTTGGCCGCATATTATTCAGCATTGATTGCTGCATCGAATATTTACAAGATAATATCACTATTTGCTGGGTATGACGTCACACAGGGACCATACATACAAAAGTAGGAGTAGTAGCGAAAGCTGGCGTTTTGGGGTGCGTGAGGGTGTGCTTGAGCGATTGAGGGACCATTCTTGGTTCGAATGCGTCGGGTGAGGTGTCAAAGTGAAGCCCTCGGTATGTAGACCACGTCTTGAGGGATCGCCACATGATCTGTGATGTCATTGGTGACATCAGTAGGAGTAGTAGACAAAGTAGGCATTTTGAGGATGCGGAGGAAGGTTTTTGGGGTAGAGATAGACCATCTTTGGTCTAAATGGACCGTGTGGGGTGTCATCTTGTAACTCTCTGCATGTAGATGCAGAGGGATACCCCACACGGTCAATTTAGACCACGGATGGTCCATCTCTACCCCAAAAACCTTCCTCCGCATCCTCAAAATGCCTACTTTGTCTACTACTCCTACTGATGACGTCACCAATGACATCACAGATCATGTGGAGATTCCTCAAGCCGTGGTCTACATAACGAGGGCTTCACTTTGACACCTCACCACAATTTTTTTTCGCATCTGATCCAAGAATGGTTCCTCAATCGCTCAAGCATACCCTCACGCACCCCAAAACGCCCGCTTTCGCTACTACTCCTACTGTTGTATGTATGGTCACTGTGTGACGTCATACCCAACAAATAGTGATATTTTCTTGTAAATATTCGATGCTGAATAATATGTGGCCAGCATTATAAAGATTGGATAATAATTATGGAAGATAAGACTATTCTTGTAACCCTACCCCCTATTGTCACAAAAATTGTACTTATTAACACAGGAGTAATTTCAAAGTGATTAAAAAGGGTAGTGAGTCCCAGTTTATCGACTGTTAACAAATTGTTTCTTATTTGACATGTCCTAAAGCACATAAAAACATAGTTTCGGTCTGTAGTGGAGGGGGGTTCGTTGTGAGCCCCAGTAGCTCACGGACTACTGGTATATGACAAATATTTTTAAATACAGTATGTAATAATGCATATCCAATGTGAACCAAATAAATTCCATGAAAATCAGAGCTTGAGCTAGTTCATCAGGGCGTTGAAGCGTTAAGCTGGGCGTTGACGGGCGTTGAGACGGGCGTTAAGGCGTAACGACGGGCTTTGACGGGCGTCGCTGCATTTCGATGAATTGGTGTCAATTCCATGGAAATCAGGAGCTTCTGGAGCTAATTCACCCGTGGCGTTGAAGTGCGTTAAGCTAAGCGTTGGCGGGCGTTACTGCCTATGAAAGCAAGTGTATTTCCAAAACACGCACAGTCGACGTTCAACCGTCAACATGGCTTATACTTGTTCTAAGTGTGAACGCACGTTCACCAGGCATTACGATATGATGCGACACCAGAAAAATATACATGGGATTGAAGACTCCAAGAAGTCCATTGAGGCGGATGCTGATACAGAGACTGCTGAGAGTGTATCTAGTGATACGGAGAGCTGACCTCAGATAGTCAGCATACGTCCGTGTAAGCGAGAACCTACCTCTGGGATCGTATTGTGACAGCAGCTATCAATACCATGCTGCAGCGATCGAGGACGCCGGAGAGTGACAATTCTACAACAGACGTACACCCAAATGCGCCCCGCATCAGGAAAACAGCCATGGCGATCTATGAACAGTATACCTTACTACCGCTTGAAATTGAAAGCGACCCCACGCACAGGTCCATCATGAAGACCAAGCGTCACCTGGAAGAGGCTATGGGGCTACCACCCACCGAGGCCCTGGAAAATGCGATCAGAATGCGCAAACAACTGTGTCAGGACATGCTGCTCGAAGAATATCCAGGCCCGTCCGACGATGATTAGAATAAACGGTTCAGAGCGAACATGGCCGAAGATGGAACTTTCTGAAATGGAGACTTCTGATTGGACAAGAATCTAACGGACAGGAACGAATAGGACAGATGCAAATGGTGGCCTCTGATTGGGCAAGAGTCTTTTTGAGCTGTAAACATACCCCAACGCGGCTCCCCCAGCGTGGGTATGATGTAACATTGGGGAAAATAAACTATTTGAAAACTTCTTGTTGTTGTTGTT